>CM064566.1:12244056-12372358 GCA_032716605.1 Paralithodes platypus
AGTAGTGGCTCCGGAATCAGTGACGTACTGCTTATACTGTATTCATATTTGGTGCCATTGCTAACCTAGCAAGCCCTTCATAGGAACTTAATTATAACTGATCCACAATAGTTTAACACTTCATAGGTGACTCCGTTAAAAAACCGAAGGAACATCTTTAGAATCGGATACCACTATGAAGAAATAATACAAAAGAAGAATTATTAAGCTTCCGTTGCATGTGCTAGTCATACTGATGGTATTGCCTTAGATAGCAAGAATAAAGTCGCTGGTCCGGAAGAACGAGCTAGTTCAAGGGAGAGGGACGTGTGGCTTATGATAAGTGAGGAATGTGAGGAAGGTGTATAGGCCTAATAATAATAATAATAATAATAATAATAATAATAATAATAATAATAATAATAATAATAATATTTATTCAGTTAGCAATTTACAGAGTTGGTACCACATAGTATGTTACAAA
Organism: Paralithodes platypus; assembly: GCA_032716605.1. Lineage (NCBI taxonomy): Eukaryota > Metazoa > Arthropoda > Malacostraca > Decapoda > Lithodidae > Paralithodes > Paralithodes platypus. Next base: position 12,244,520 of record CM064566.1, read on the forward strand.
TATGACATGTATCAGCCTTGCATAATTCCAACTAAGGATAGCCCAATAAGGCCGTTAGGCGTATTTCCATTGGGGTCCTTGCCTACCTCGTGTGTTAGGAGTGCGATGACCTATGCCTCGGTGATGTGACCAGTTAAAGCGGAGGATATCAATATAATGGAACGGAATGATAAGAGAATGGTGAGATGGATGTGTGGGGTTAATCTTAGGGACAGGTATCGAGCGAGGGATTAAGAAGGCGTCTGGGTATTAGGAGTGTCAGTGAAGTGATGCGCACGAGGCGACTTGGTTGGTTTGGACACATGGAGAGAATGGACGATCAGAGCTGGGTGAAGAAATGTCGGACTGTGAACGTGGGGGAAGCTGCGCGTAGGGGTAGACCTAGAAAGACGTGGGATCAGGTATTCTGGTCCGATCTGTTTTGGTTTGTTTGTTTAGCAAGTTATCAATTTTTTTTGTTTTCCACCCAGGACGTAGCCAGACTGGCGTGGAACTCCCCAACGTGGCTCTCAACTACAACATCCAGAGTGAGGAGTTCAACCATCTGGACTTTGGCTGGTGAGTTCGTTGTCTGTGTATAGACGTTTCTCCCCCTTCAGGTATCGTTTTTTTCCTGGCAAGCAATAGCGAGCCATCATTGTATGGAAAAATCCAGCTTTGCCGGAGAATTTTTTCTACCGAAAAATGTACAAATTAACTCAGCTGTCTAAAGCACAAACCAAAATATGATTGCAAGTTTTACAATTTAAATTCTCCAACACCAAAATGTCCCAACTCGGCCCAAAGATGTCACATTATACTGTACCATTAACCCAGAACATCTGAGGTGAATCCATTGATATTGGAGGCTGATGAGGGATTGGTGCTTCTGAATGCTTGTGTTCTTGTTTTATGTGGGTGAACTGTTCATCATCATCACCAAACCTGAATAAACACTCGCTTGGAAAAGATTATCGGGGCTTTGTGTCAGTTGGTGTACTCTACTTCTCAAAGCCGGTTCGGGACTTTACCTTTTTCATCATTATAATAATAATAATAATAGTTCTTAAAGCTAGCGCATGCTAAGCCAGCTAAGGATAGCCCAATAAGGCCGATTAGGCGTATTTCCATTGGGATCCTGTACTACTACCCCATCCCCTTGCTCATGAGGAACGGTAACGACTCAGTGCTTGTGAAAAACCTTTAATGCGCCGAGCGTGGGCGCGATCCTAGGACCTTCTGGGTGGAAGTCCAAGACGCTAGTCATTACACCAGCGAGCCGCTAACTTTTTCCTGAGAGTGGTGAAAGCAGTGGGGCCATAATGTTGTGCCCCATGGATCCCTAGTGTCTTACTCTCACAGACCACTGGCGCAAGTCGGCCTTTCTCTCTTTGGCGTAGGGATGCGGCGACCCCAGCCCCCGCCACTTGGTGGTGCAATCAGTTTATGGAGCAGTGGACCACTGATTCCTATCTTCAGAAAATTCCTGTGCTTGCAGTGCTTGCAGCCAGGGCCCCAATAAAGTAACAAAAAATGGTGGATCTGCCATCCTGGTGAGGGACTGCTCTGGGTCTGCTCCTTCAGTGTTAAGGGTCATAGTCCACTTAGTGCAGGCAGTACTGTGGAGTGGGTCAGTGGAGGCATGTCTGGGATCCTGGAGGCAGTTTCTGCAATGGCCATCCCTTTTGGGGCGCTTCCTCTGGAAGCGGGGCATGATGATGATGATGATGATGATGATGATTATATACTGTATATATATACCGGTATATACTGTATATATATATATATATATCATTATAGAGAGCTAATACTTCAATTGTAAGATTACCTGAGAATAATATTACTACTACTAATAATAATAATAATATATATATAATAATATTAATAATAACAATAAGGATAATAATAGTAATACTACCATTGCAGGGCCCTACATGTGGACGAGTTGGTCAATCAGCACATCCTAGACTTCTTCTCCAACTACTGATTTATTTCAATAAAGCAAAAGAAATAATATAACTGTTTTTACTAACCCTATACATACATGTTTAAAGATCGCTTCGTCCAGAGAGTGTGGTTACAGTCTCTCGTCCTAAATAGCGGCATTCCAGGCAACCCTGTCATGGGCTTGGTCTCTCTGTTGTCAAGTTCTTTATTTTGTATATCGGACCGGAGTACCTGATCCCACGTCATTCTAGGTCCACCCCTATGCGCAGCTTCCCCCACGTTCACAGTCCGGCATTCCTGCACCCAGTTCAGATCATCCATTCTCTCCACGTGTCTACAGTATACCAACCCAGTCGGCTCGAACGCATCACTTCACTGACACTCCTAATACCCAGACGCCTTCTTAATACCTCACTCGATACCCTGTTACTGAGGTTAACCCCAAACATCCATCTCGCCATTCTCTTCTCATTCCGTTGCAGCCACTTTTGACTCTAGCAATTGAGCCAACTTCAGCAGAAACTGTATCGCCCAAACCTCCCCTTCAGAAGGACCTGTGTTATTCAGAGGGTTTACCAAGATCATATTACCTCTCACAGTCCTAGAGGTAGATTATAAGCTAAAATAAAACCGTCTAATGGTAACCAGAATCCGATGAAAATGACGCCATGGTGCTGAAGGGACTCATAAAATCTTGTACAGGCGGCTAAAAAATAATGTCTCGGCACCAAAGTATATTTTGATCAATAAGTGGTATTAGCAATATCTAAACACGATTTATTGACTTCCAGTGAGATATAAACTCAACTAGTCAACCTACCCACCCGTGTACCAGATAATCCTAATCATAATTCCCACCTACTGGACTTATTTTTAACACCATTCAGAAAATTATGATGTTACAGTGAGGTCCCCGCTTGGATCTTCTGATCACTGTCTGATACAGGCCACCTGTCTATCACCTACCACTTCCAACTCTGAACCTGTTTTTGGTGATTAATACCGGCAAGCGCGATAGGGCCTTCACTGAAGGCTTTCCTATATTGGGAACGCGATAGGCCTTCACGGAATAAAGACCATAAAAAAAGCCTTCCCAAAAAAAAAGGGCCTATCAAAACGAAAGGAATTTGTCTCTAGGTGAGATAATTCCCCTCCAGTACTCATCCATGTAAATCTCACCCCACCCCCCCCCCCCCCTCCCCCCCCTTATTCGCCCTCCCCCTCCCTCCCTCCTCAATTATCACCTATTTTTCCTCTTATTATCATCCATTTATCGGTTATTTTTCTCATCTCCTCGATAAATGTCGCACAAGTGTGGTTGCAGAAAAGATCGTTATGTAACAACCCAGACACCGGCCACACACTGCCATCGCATCGTCTCAGTTACCTCATCAGACAGCGCGAGAGAGGACGGTTGCCTGTGGCTCTCCTCTCGCCTGAGATTATGACCGGTGGGCCAATATCTTCGTTTTTTCATCAGCCACCCAAATGCTTTTCCCACTTATTTTAGCACTCTTGAAGGTTCATATATACATCATATATGTCAAAATAAAAGCATACCGAAAACAAATATGACCTCTATATTGTAAAATATAACGAATTCTGGTCCAGAATCCAAGGCTAGAAATGCACAAATAACTACCCTAGCCCCTAGGTCTATTTCGCTGCATTTTGGTCAGGGGGTTAAATGCCATTACGATAGGCAGACTGAGAGGGTCTTCAAGATTTCTTTTTCTTTATTGATATTCCCTGGACCTCTTGTCTTTTCTTAATGATGCCCAACACCTCCTCCCCCCACCTTGAGCCACATACAAGATTTTAATAAAAATTGGGAATGGAAACTTTTATTCCCATCAAAAGTACAGTAAAAGATCTAATTCACACTAATGGTACGACCATAATTGTGCTAGAGTAACTGAACAAAAAGCAATAGGCTACAATGCATACACAAGATCAAAACACATGAAGCCTTTGAACTTAATTTAACACTTCTGAGAACAGTATCATTAAAATGCTACAACTCCAAACATAGTGTACACCTCTAGGATCCAGGCACACTGAGGAAGTTGCTCTATCATTTAACCTTAAGTAATTATTTTCACAGGTCTGCTACTCCTACAGAATTAGCATTACGCGGTACTGAACCTCATAGTGCAGTACAGTACCGTGTAGTTTCTAATACCAGTACTGTAGCAACATACTGTACCGGAAGCTAAATGATGTGAGGCATGGTATCTGTACACAATTAGGAACAGTGGTTTTGGTTAACAAGTGGTGAGTGGTGAGGCACGCTCACAGTGTGCACTCTGAAAAGACCCAGGGATCGAATCCCTTGGCCAGCGAGCGGACATTTAGTGGGTGTGGTAGTACGTCCTAGCATGTTTCACATGCTTGCCAACCTCAGTCAGGGGACATCCGTTGACACAGACGTATACAGACAAAATACACATAACAAAGCCACTCCAACCACCTTCCTCTCTCTCCAACCACCCCTTCTCCCCTCTCCAACACTCTTCTCTGAGATATTTGCAGATAAAAATGGCATGTTCAGGTCCTGTTACAGAATCGTAAGATTCAGAGTCGTAAAGATTCCAGGACGAGCTCATTAGCTGCGGATCCCCAGATCGAACAGTGGTGATTGTCACCTAAACATCTACAACAAACTACAAAACACAGTAGTTTGATGCCACTGATTTTTGGTTGATGCAGTGCTGTGATATGATATGTCCTGTGACATGCATAGCAGCTGGGTCATTATTTAATTTCTTTTTTATTTTTATGTAGCCTATGTACAGTAGCTTATATATATTTAATGTTAGCTGTAAGGTATATGATGGACCCCAGTATGGTCCCGCTCTGTACTGTGTGAGTCTGAAATAAAGTATTATTATTATATATTATATTATTATTAGATGTACTTTAGAAACATCAGAAATTCATGCCCAAAAACTGTATTAAACCTAACTAAATCAAACTTTCTCCACAAGCAGGCAACATAACACAACTCTAAATACTCCAAATGATAACACAAATATTTTGGTCTACTCTTAACTCCATTCAAATCCAAGTTCACTACTGCTTTCATCCATTCCACCATTAAAATCTCCTACTGACAAATCTTGGTAAGTGAGCCACGAGGTACGCTAACCTTCTTGCGGATATTTTTTTTCCACCAACTCAACCTAGATGAAATAAATCAAGATGTCCCTGTACTTAATTTTAATTCGCCTGAAATTCCCTCACTTTAAGAAGTCCACACAAGACATGTCAAAACTATGTTGCCAGAATCCTCTCAGTAGATAAGGCTCCTGGTCCCATATGAAATTCCTCCAATAGTAAGTACTTAAAAATTGGCTCCTTGGTGCGATCGCTCCTGTATTGGCAAAACATTTTCCGTCTGTGTACATCATACCTCATGCATCCCAGTACCCTGGAAAGAAGGCAAACATCCATCCAGTTCCAAAAAAAGGTGCCTCTTCAGATCCTACCAAACTACAGACCCATAGCTATAAACTTCCACTCTTGGTAAAGTCTTTTGAAATTATATTAAATATCACATAATTAAAAAAGCATCTTGAGAATAATAAATTAATCAGTGATAGGCAATATGGTTTTAGACGATGTCCGATTCAACGGTGCAGACATTCTTTTGCCATTCTTACGCATCAAATCAACCAAGCTACAGACCAACATGGTGAAACACCATACAATAGCACTGGATATATCAAAGGCATTTGATAGAGTCCTGGCATCAATCCTTATTGTGACGAAGATGTCACACTACAAAAACTAAGCCTTGCCTTATTTAGTTCCACTAATTTCTTCTTATCTTCATAACAGAAAAATATGTTGTAATGGTAGATGGCCTTTTATTCTCAATTTCACTGTGCAATAAATGGTGGTGTTCCCCAGGGAGCAGTTTTGGCCGCCAACTCTGGTGTCCTCATTCATATCCAATGATGCTCATATCTACCCACTCATAATCCAATACATTCCTACGCAGAATGACATCAACACTCCACAGTTCCTTCACATTTACCAATTCTTTCAACCCACCCTGATCTTATCTATCTATCTATCTATTGCCTGCCGCCGTGATCCCCGAAGGGTGGCCACGAACGAACCGCCCCCATGCACCTCTGTCCCCAGTCAGTCGACGCCCCTCCCCCCAACCAGCACCGCCTTCGTTCATGTACTTCCTCACTCCATCCTTCCACCTCATATTCGGTCTACCTCTCCCCCTCTGTCCCTCCACCTCGCTCTCGTACACCCTCTTAGTCATTCTCTCGCTTTCCATACGTTCCATATGGCTGAACCATCTCAAGTTGTTCCTTTTCACACTTTCCAGCACATCTACCTCCACACCACACCTCCTTCTTACTTCCTCATTAGTCTGTCTATCCCTCCATGTAACTCCGCACGCACTCCTTAAGTAATTCATTTCCACTGCTCTCACTCTTGGTCTGAGTCTCTCAACCAACGTCCATGCTTCGCTTCCGTAAGTCCGTGTCGGGATTACCACACTGTCCTGCAAGGACTTCTTCACTTCCATACTGACCACCCTATTTCTTGTTACTGCTTTTAGCGTTCCTACAACCCTCTTCCCCTGTTGTACCCTCTCCCGCACCTCTTCATCCATAGTCCCATCTTTACTCAACACACTGCCCAGATACTTAAAAGAGTTGACGATCTCCATAGCCTGACCGTTCAGCTTCACCTCACACTCTGTGACTTCACCCCTTTCGAAGACCATAACCTTGCTCTTCCCCGTATTTACCTTCAAATTCCGTTTTTCGCACACTGTTCCAAACTCATTTACCAGACCCTGCAACTCCCCTTCATTATCACTCATCAGAACTGTATCATCCGCAAACAGCAGTATAGGTAGCTTCCACTCAATTCCCTCCCTTTTCAGCGATACACCAACATCCACTGCTCTTGATAGTATTTCTTTCATAACTCCATCCATATATACAGTAAACAACCACGGGGACATCACACACCCCTGTTTCAAACCAACATTCAGGTCAAAGAACTCGCTCTGCTCACTCTCCACACGTACTGCCGCCTTTGCACCCTCATACATGCTCTTTACTGCTTTCAGCAACTTGCCCTCTACTCCGTATATTCTAAGTACTTTCCACAAACCTTCTCTATCCACTCTGTCATAGGCCTTCTCCAAGTCCATAAAGGCAACATACACCTTTTGTTTCTTCTCCAGATACTTCTCCACAACACAATTCAGGGTAAAAATCTGATCTACACATCCTCTTCCCTTCCTAAAACCTCCCTGCTCGTCGCCTATCCATTTCTCCGTTCTCACTCTCACTCTCTCAATCACTACCCTACTGTATACCTTCCCTACTACGCTTAGAAGACATAATTCCTCGGTGGTTACCACACACTCCTCTTTCCCCTTTGCCCTTATATAGGGGGACTATTATGCCAGCCTTCCAGTCATCGGGTGCACTCCCCTTCTCCCATGCTAGTTTGCACATTTTCCATATCCATTCTATCACTATCTCACCACCATACCTCAACATTTCCCCACACACTCCATCTGTTCCTGGTGCTTTCCCCAACTTCACTCTTTTCATGGCTTCCCACACTTCTGACCTCCTGATCCCCACCTCCTCCTCCACTACTTCTCTTCTTCTCCCTCCCATACCATATCCAGCTATGTTTGCTGGCTCTTCATTCCTTTCATTTAGCAACTCACTGAAGTACTCCCTCCATCTTTCGACTCTCTCTTGCTTCTCGGCTAGCATTCTCCCATTCTTATCTTTCACACCCTTACTGTTTCCCTTGCTACCTTCCCTAACGTTCTTGACTTCTTTCCAGAACAGTTTCTTACTCTCCCTCCATTTTACACTCAGATTCCTTCCAAATTCCTCATCTACTCTTCTCTTACTTTCCTTCACTACTCTCTTCACCACCCTCTTACTCTCCACGTACCTCGCTCGTTTCTGTCTCTCGGAATCTTCATTCCCTCTACTACCCAACCACTCTCTATATGCTTTCTTGTTTTCTTCCACAGCTATTCTTACCTCTTCTGTCCACCATGCTGTACCTTTCACTCCCCTCCCTCTTCTCCTCACTCCACACACCTCCTCACATGCTGCACAGATCTCATCCTTAAACACCTTGCTCATCTCATAATTATTATTTTATTCTAGTTATATTTAGAAGAGTTTGTGCAGTTTAAGAAGGATCTGTGGTAGTTACAAGGGTTAAGTGAGATAGCTTGGAACTTTATTAATGCTAGAGGTCCTTCCTAACCTGAATGTAATAGTCTAATAATTACTAGAATATAATTAAAAAAGCGTCGCCGGTACAGTAAGGGTTAACCACCTCTGTACCGGCGACATCATTAGTATTTTATTCTAGCTTTATTGAGAAGATTGTGTGCAGTTTGTGAAGGATCTGTGGTAGTAAGAAGGGTTGAGGGAGCTCAGACGGTATTGTGCACCATAATTTACTGGTTCGGCTCAATGGTTTAAGGAGGGGGTTTAGTTTGCTCTTTAAACCTCCATCAAACTTAAAAGAACACCCACAAGACATGATATGAATTTGTACATTTTTTGGTAGAAAAATATCTCGGCCGAAGGCCGGTTACTTCTATAATTACAAGCTCGCTATCGCTCGCCAGGAAATATTCGACACCTAAATGGCACGAAAGGTCTTATTATTGGCAAATTAATGGGGCAAAAGGTCTGAATATCGCCAAACTAATGGGGCGAATGTCTTGAAATCTCATAACTAATAGGGCTATACATGAGGGAGGAGGAGGAGGACTCGAAAAACTGCTTCCCCTTAAGTGAGATTGTTTGAAGCTTGTTAATTACTGGAGGCCCTATTGAAACTCAATAAAATCGTCCAACAGCAGCCAGAATATGGTCAAAAGGACGGGGCCGGTACAGAAAGGGTTAACAATTATGATACGTACGGTGGCGCTAATAAGTCATGTCTCGCACTGTGCTGTATTAATGTCTGTCAGATGTTGAATAGGGTGGGTCAGTGTAGGAACAAAGTTGTAAATCTCACTCAAAACGAAGAAATCGTGTGTAAATATTGCTGATACCAATTATTGATCAAATCATAATTGGTGCCGAGACATCACTTATTAGGCCGACTGCACAAGCGGAGTTCTTTGGAAGGAGGAGAAAATATATATATCGTGGGATCTACGTGGAATTCATCATGTAAAATTGCACTCATAACTAAAAAGCAATTGCGCTTATATATAACAGCATGCGTCACTAACATTTTATAGGAAAAACAATTATACTAAATGCAGAAAACCTATCGAGTAAAACAATGGTTATATACAATCAAGTCGGAGAAAGTCATTGTATCAGAATTAATTGCAGGAGAGTTGCATTTTTTTTTTCAGTTTGTTTCTCTTCTTTTTAATTCCCATATTCCAACAACTCCCTCTTGGGCATAGGCTACGAGCCTGTACATTCAACCGTTATGAACGGTGAAGCCCGTGATGTCTCGTTCCAGTCTAGGGGGTTAGACATGTGAAGCACATTTTAGCTGCAACCAGCCCCTGCCATTTTGTCATCGCCGGATGCATGGGGCTTAGTTGCTCACTCACGGCACGAAGCAGCCCCATCTCTGAAGCTGTCTCGCTCCAGTGCTTCACTGTCTTATCTCCTAGACTCTGACCCTCACTCTAAGACCGCCACCTATTAATCAATTAACTCACTAGGCATTGCCCCCCTGTAGCCTATTTTGAATATGGGAATATACAGTGCTATTTAATCATGGAACAATGAGGATATTTATTTTGCGTTTCGGTGGGCTTTGTGGTAATGCACGGATACTAGGTACAGCACAAATTCCATCCCAATAATATCTTTCCATTGCCATATCGGGATTTGAACCCGGATCCATTGGATTACCAGTCCAGTGGCAAGACCACTCCACCACGCCTCCCCTAACACCTCTTATGTTTATATATATATATATATATATATATATATATATATATGTTTATTTGTTTTACAAAATAGTGTTGAAGATCTGATTTTCAAATATACGAAGAACATAACCAGAGGATCAGAGGTAATTACAAATCCAATATAATGCACTATCAGCATAACAGTTATATCTATCTATGTATTGCCTGACGCCGTGGTCCCTGAAGGGGTCGCCACGAATGAAACGCCCCCATGCACCTATGTCCCCAGTCAGTCGACGCCCCTCCTCCCAACCAGCACCGCCTTTATTCATATACTTCATCACACCATCCTTCCACCTCTCTCTCGGTTTACCTCTCCCTTTCTGTCCTTCCACCTCGTTCTCGTACACCCTCTTAGTCATTCTCTCGCTTCCCATACGTTCCATATGGCCGAACCATCTCAAGGTGTTCCTTTTCACAGTTCAGTTCCAGTTCAGTTCACCTTAAATAACTCCAAGTAAAGATTAGTCTCCTTTATTCACATGAACTGGCTAATTTGGTGAATATAAGAGTATAATAATTTAAAACCTGGATAAAAAATAAATGTTGAAATACCCAAAGTGGTAAACAACTTTTATATAATCGTCTAATGATAACCAGAATAAACTGCCAAAATGCGTCATAATCTTCAAAGACTTAACCCGGTCAGCACCAGTTCTGTCCTATTTATTTTATACTGGCTAATAATAAACAGTTTTACTCAGTTTAAGAAGGGCCTCTTAGCAGTTAACAGGCTTCCAACTATCTTGATTAACCCCTTCACTACCACAGATCCTTCTTAAGCTCCACAAAATCGCATCATTATAGCTAGAATATATTAAGGGGAGATGGGCCGTTTTTCTGGTCCCCCTTCTCCCTCATGTTTAGCCCCATTGGTTTTCAGTTTTCAAGATGTTTGCCCCATTAATTTGTCGATGTTAACCTTTCGCCCCATTGCTTTGTCAATATTAAGACCTTTCGTGCTATTTAGGTGTCGATTTTGTTCATGGCGAACGATAGTGAGCCTGTAATTTTGAAAGAACCGGGACATTTTTCTACCGAAAAATGTACAAATTAATCTGCAAGGGGGATGTAATGGATGTTTTTTTTTTCTTTTTAGGTTTGATGGAGGTCTAGGGAGGGCACTAATAATTACATTAATACATTTATTAATAGGTCAACAAAGCAGCCACTAGCCCCTTAAAACTGATGTCACCGGTACAGTAAGGGTTAACTGTGTAACGGAACCCAGTATTTGACCACTTGCGCGTGTCAGACTATAAGGAAGTTGGAGTTGTAGACATCGATATTTAGCAGAATAACCAGCTATAATACGGTTTTAGTCATTGTGAAAATACATAAAACCAAATTCAACACACTATTTATCCATCAGTAACCTTCATAATTACTGTATTTGTGTTTAATATCTATGTTTACAGGCCGAACTTCCTTAAGGGGGGATGGTTCACATTTTTGGCGATTTGTGCATGTATTAATTAATTGTCTGTTTCCTCCCTAGACCTACATCAAATTTAAAAACATCCATTAGATCCCCCTTCTAGATTAATTTGTACATTTTTTGGTAGAAAAATTTCTTGGCCGAAGGCCGGTTCTTCCAACATTAAAGGCCAGGGAAAAAATCGACACCTAAATAGCACGAAAGGTCTCAATATTGACGAAGAAATGGGGCGAAAGGTCTTAAAATCGACTGATTAATGGGGCAAACATCTTAACATCTGACAACTAATGGGGCTAAACATGAGGGAGAAAGTGGTTCAGAAAACCGGCCCATCCCCCCCTTAAAGCCTGAAACTCGCAAGTGGTCAATGGAGATGGTAATTGGTTTGGACCGGGAAATTGACACTCACTCGACTAGCAAATTCCTTGATTGAATGAAGACTTTTTTGTTTTACTTTTTTTGTACTGAGCCAGCGTACTATAGTCGATATATATCCAGCTGATGGCAAATTAAATCATTTTAGTAGCTGATTTCTCGATAATTAACCCTTTGAATACCAGCGACGTGTTATATTTTATTCTAGCTATATTTAACCGGTAATATGCAGCTTAGGAAGAATCTGCGGTAGTTAAAAGGGTTGGTTGAGATAGTTTGAAGCCTTATTATTGATACAGGTGCTTCCTAAGCTGAATAAACTTGTCATATAGTTGCCATAATATGCTGGAAAGGTCGTCCCAGGTACTGGACGAGTTAATGAAAATATGAACTTTTCATAATAAGCAAAATATTTCGCTACAAAATCTTCGTATTTGGTAAATGATTAAGGGAGTACCAATCGGTGTTCTGGACCCCCTTCTCCCTCATGCTTAGCATTTTAGTTTTGAGGTATTAAGACGTATTTTCCGTTAGTTTGGCGATTTTGAGACCTTTCGCTTCATTTTTTGGTCAATATTAAAACCTTGTATGCCCTTTAGGTGTCGATTTTTCCAGGCGAGCGAAAGCGAGCCTCTAATTTTAGAAGGCACCGACCTTCGGGCGGGATATTATTATACCGAAAAATGTACAAACGTATCTTGAAAGGGGATATTTTTTCTAAGCTTGATGGAGGTCTAGCGAGTAAACTCAAAAATAAATAAATACATAAATATATAGACCAAAAACCAAGCATTACCCCCTTAAGATAAAGATATGTCAATTTACCATCAGCTGGGACACAATAGACTATAATATTCCTGTTAGTGGTTGCTGGCAACTCACACTAAGGGGGGTCACCGGCTTTTGTTTATCTTTCTCTCGTTTTCTCTCTTTCCCTGGCTTGTATCCATTTGGCCCCATTCAGAATTTTTTTTTAATACGTTTATCCCCATCCAGGTGTCGATTTCTTCCTGGCGAGCGATTTCGAGCACGCATTGTATGGAGAAATCTGGCTTCGCCGGAGACATTTTTCTATCGAAAAATGTACAAATTTAGCTTGCTATCAAAACAAAAATATATATATGCTGGCTCGCTACCACTCACCAGGATTATATTGACACCTGGATGGGGGTAAGCGTCTTAAAACAGTAGGCTGAATGGGGCCGAATGGATACAAGCCAAAGAGAGAGGGAGAGAAAGTTAAAAAAAAAGCGAGGTGGGTTCCCTTAACCCTTTCAGTACCGGTGGCGTCCTTTTAACTATATGGTGATTACTCTTAGACGATTTTATTCAGTTTAAAAAAGGTCCTCCAGCATTTAACAGGCTTCGAACTATATAACTTAACCCTTTTATTTACCACAGATCCTTCTTAACCCCTTCGGTACCGGCGACGTCCTTTCAACTCTATTCTGATTACTATTAGACGATTTTATTCAGTTTAAAAAAGGCTATCCAGCATTTAACAGGCTTGGAGCAATCCCACTTAACCCTTTTAACTACCACATATCCTTCTGTGATACCAAGTGTTTGTGGTCGCTTGTGAATGTGTGTGCTGCGAACCAGTTGTGTGTAAACAAAACGTAATGTGTATGGGTTTGTATATTTTAAGGGGGGTCACCTGCTTTATTCTCTCCATTTCTCTATTTCCCTGGCTTGTATCCATTCGGCCCCATTCAGCCAACTGTTTTAAAACTTTTATCCCTATCCAGGTGTTGATTTCTTCCTGGCGAGCGATAGCGAGCCAGTATTGTATGGAGAAATCAGGCTTCACCGGAGAAATTTTTCTATCGAAAAATTTACAAATTTAGCTTGCTTTCAAAAACAAAAATACACATATGCTGGCTGGCTACCTACCGCTCGCCAGGAAAATATTGACACCTGGATGGGGGAAAGTCTTAAAACAGTAGGCCGAATGGATACAAGTCAAAGAGAGAGGGAGATAAAGAGAAAAAAAAACCGAGGTGGGCTCCCTTAACTACTTCTGTGGTTCATGTTAAGGGGAAGTATTCTATTTTTTTCTGAACCCCCTTCTCTTTCATGTTTAGCCCCATTAGTGTTCACATTTTAAGACTTTCACCCATTTATATTTCAATATCAAGACCTTTCGTGGCATTTAGGTGTCGATTTTGTCCTGGCGAGCGATAGCGAGCCTGTAATTTAGGATGAAGCGGACCGAATTTCTCTACCGAAAAATATACAAATTTAACTCTAAGGGAGTTCCTTGGAAAGTTTATATTTAAAGCTTGATAGAGGCCTAGGAAGCTATCTATCTATCTATCTATTGCCTGACGCCGTGATCCTCGAAGGGGTGGCCACGAACGAACCGCCCCCATGTACCTCTGTCCCCAGTCAGTCGACACCCCTCCTCCCAATCAGCACTGCCTTCATTCATATACTTCCTCACTCCATCCTTCCACCTCTCCTTCGGTCTACCTCTCCCTCTCTGTCCTTCCACCTCGCTCTCATACACCCTATTAGTCATTCTCTCGCTTCCCATACGTTCCATATGGCCGAACTATCTCAGGTTGTTCCTTTTCACACTTTCCAGCACATCTACCTCCACACCACACCTCCTCCTTACTTTCTCATTCGTCTGTCTATCCCTCCATGTAACTCCGAACGCACTTCTCAAGTAACTCATTTCCACCGCTCTCACTCTTGGTCTGAGTCTCTTCCCGAACGTCCATGCTTCGCTTTCGCAAGTTCGTGTCGTGTCGGGATTACCACACTGTCATGCAAGGACTTCTTCACTTCCATACTGACCACTCTATTTCTTGTTACTGCTTTCAACGTTCCTACAACCCTCTTCCCCTGTTGCACTCTCTCCCGCACTTCTTCATCCATAGTCCCATCTTTACTCAACACACTGCCCAGATACTTAAAAGAGCTGACGATCTCCATAGCCTGACCGTTCAACTTCACCTGACACTCTGTGACTTCACCCCTTTCGAAGACCATAACCTTGCTCTTCCCCGCATTTACCTTCAAATTCCGTTTTTCGCACACGGTTCCAAACTCATTTACCAGACCCTGCAACTCCCATTCATTATCGCTCATCAGAACTGTACCATCCGTTAACAGCAGTATAGGCAGCTTCCACTCATTTCCCTCCCTTTTCAGAGATACACCAACATCCACTGCTCTTCCTAGTATTTCTTTCATGACTCCATCCATATATATACAGTAAACAACCACGGGGACATCACACACCCCTGTTTCAACCCAACACTCAGGTCAAAGAAGTCGCTCTGTTCATTCTCCACACGTACTGCCGCCTTTGCACCCTCATACATGCTCTTCACTGCTTTCAGCAACTTGCCATCTACTCCGTATATTCTAAGTACTTTTCACATGCCTAGGAAGCTAACTTAAACAAATATACCGTTAGTAATGACAAATAAATAGATAAATAAAATAACGTCCCCTCTACGAAAACCATTGGTAGCAATAGTATTTCATTGGATAATATTGGGAGTGTAAAGATATTTGAATGTTCTTCGTTTTTGGTTTGTTCGTAATTCAGTAAAAAGGTTAAGGGGGGAGGGTTGATTTGTCTGGGCCCCTTCTCCCTCGTCTTTGGTCACATTTAATCAGTGATAGGCAATATGGTTTTAGACGATGTCGATCAACTGCAGACATGCTTTGCCTTCTTACGCATCAAATCAACCAAGCTACAGACCAACATGGTGAAACACATACAATAGCACTGGATATATCAAAGGCATTTGATAGAGTCTGGCATCAATCCTTATTGTCGAAGATGTCACACTACGGCCTTGCATCATTAGTTCCACTAATTTCTTCTTATCTTCATAACAGAAAAATACGTGTAATGGTAGATGGCCTTTATTCTCAATTTCACTCAATAAATGCTGGTGTTCCCCAGGGATCAGTTTTGGCAATTCTGTTCCTCATTCATATCAATGATCTCATATCTACCACTCATAATCCCATACATTCCTACGCAGATGACTCAACACTCCACAGTTCCTTCACATTTACCAATTCTTTCACCCAACCCGATCTTATAAATTCAAAAATAAACACTGCAATTTCTCTGAACCAGGACCTTTCTAGAATTAATGGATGGGGACAAAAGAATCTAGTTTCCTTTAATGCACAGAAAACCAAATACATTTAATTTTCTAACTGACAGAATCTCACTGACTCCCATATATTTTTTAATGATGTAAATATTCCCACTTCCCTAGTATTGACATTCTCGGTGTAACATTAACTACTAACTTGAGCTGGACACATTATGTTAGAAGCATTGCTAAGAATGCCTCTAAAAAACTGGGACTCCTGTACAGAGTTCGAGAATTCTTCACTGACGAGCAGTTGGCCGTGATATATAAAAGTCATGTGCGTTCTCAGATGGATTACTGTTCACCTCTGTGGGGTGGAAGTGGAGTGGTTGCATTGGCAGTTGGACAAAATTCAAAATAAAGCTATTAGATTAATCAATAACCCTGCAATCACACAGGACCTTCCTACATTATCCATACGAAGAAACGTTGCATCCCTTGCATTATTCTACAGATATTTTCACAGCAATTGTTCCGAGGAACTTGCTTCAATTGTGCCGCCTCTCCACATCTTTCCCCGTAGAACTAGGGCAGCTGAGAGCGCCCATGAATTTACACTTTCTCCTCCACAATGCAGGACTTCTGCTTATCAGAATTCATTTATCCCCAGAGCTACTACTCTTTGGAATGCACTTCCCTCGAATTGCTTTCCACAAACTTACAATCTACAAATGTTTAAATCCAGTTGTTACAAACATTTTATGAATGGAGGATGCCTTTAGGCACATGGACCTTTTTGTTTTATCTGTGTTTTTCCTTCCTCCGTTCATTGTCTCTTAACAAAAACAAAAAGCAAAAAAAACATTAGTTTTGAGATTTTAAGACGTTCGTGCCATTAGTTTGGCAAATATAAAACCTTATTTCGTTGTCAAATTTACTACCGTGTGTGTGTGTGTGTGTGGTGTGTGTGTGTGTGTGTGTGGTGTGTGTGTGTGTGTGTGTGTATGTGTTGCTGATGGTGATGATACGTGTGGTTACAAGACATATAGAAGGGAAGAATATTGCCTTAGTTATTGGTGTGTGTCTGTGTGTGTGTATATACCAGGACAGTCAAAGTACATACTACATTTATGTCTGGTAGATTGTTTAACAGATTTCCCCTGGGGTAACCCAAAAACCACCTCCACCTTCATTTTCTCACCAGCTCTCTCTCTCTCTCTCTCTCTCTCTCTCTCTCTCTCTCTCTCTCTCTCTCTCTCTCCTGTATATATATATATATATATATATATATATATATATATATATATATATATATATATATATATATATATATATAATTCATGTCGGGAGCCGCTTGGAGTGGATCGAGTTGCGGCCTAGAAATTACATTATTTTATTGGAAATATAAAATAACAGTCGATATCTCCTATAAAATTAGCTGAGATAACATTATATAAACAATGTATATAAATGTATATAGCAATGTATATACAATGGTGAGAGCCAGGTGTCGTGTGTGAATAATAATTGCAGAGGGGAGGGAAGAGGTGGCAGTGGCAGAAGAATGGGAGAATAAGAGTGAAAAGGATAATTTGAACATTGGTCACGTAGAGATAAAAGGCAAAATGATAATGGAAATAAAGTGATGGCATATCTAAAAGAATTATTATTAATAGGGAGCCAACATTGAATGAGATTCATAAGTACATTCGCTTCTTTTGTATTATGATTGTTTTATTGTCTAAAGATATAATTTAGCCTTTTTCCTGCAACTTCTTTAGGTAGCTATGGCCCGGTAGTTTCTTCATTAAATATCTACAAATAATGTATTCTGATGTAATTGAACAGCTGTTGCAGGAATTATTGGAAGAAAAACATGTTACATTGGCGAACAGTTCTGATAAACCTGTAGAGTCTATCTATCTATTGCCTGACGCCGTGATCCCCGAAGGGGTGGCCACGAACGAACCGCCCCATGCACCTCTGTCCCCAGTCAGTCGACGCCCCTCCTCCCAACCAGCACCGCCTTCATTCATATACTTCCTTACTCCCTTCCACCTCGCTCTCGTACACCCTCTTAGTCAATCTCTCGCTTTCCATATGTTCCATATGGCCGAACCATCTCAAGTTGTTCCTTTTCAAACTTTCCAGCACATCTACCTCCACACCACACCTCCTTCTTACTTCCTCATTCGTCTGTCTATCCCTCCATGTAACTCCGCACGCACTTCTCAAGTAACTCATTTCCACCGCTCTCACTCTTGGTCTGAGTCTCTTCCCGAACGTCCATGCTTCGCTTCCATAAGTTAGTGTCGGGATTACCACACTGTCATGCAAAGACTTCTTCACTTCCATACTGACCACTCTATTTCTTGTTACTGCTTTCAACGTTCCTACAACCATCTTCCCCTGGTGCACACTCTCCCGCACTTCTTCATCCATAGTCCCATCTTTACTCAACACACTGCCCAGATACTTAAAAGAGTTGACGATCTCCATAGCCTGGCCGTTCAACTTCACCTCTCACTGTGACTTCACCCCTTTCGAAGACCATAACCTTGCTCTTCCCAATATTTACCTTCAAATTCCGTTCCAAACTCATTTACCAGACCCTGCAACTCCCATTCATTATCGCTCATCAGAACTGTATCATCCGCAAACAGCAGTATAGGCAGCTTCCACTCATTTCCCTCCCTTTTTAGCGATACACCAACATCCACTGCTCTTCCTAGTATTTTTTTCATGACTCCATCCATATATACAGTAAACAACCACAGGGACATCACACAACCCAACCCAACACTCAGGTCAAAGAACTCGCTCTGCTCATTCTCCACACATACTGCCGCCTTTGCACCCTCATACATGCTCTTCACTGCTTTCAGCAACTTGCCATCTACTCCATATATTCTCAGTACTTTCCACATGCCTTCTCTATCCACTCTGTCATAGGCCTTCTCCATGTCCATAAAGGCAACATGCACCTTTGTTTCTTCTCCAGATATTTCTCCACAACACAATTCAGGGTAAAAATCTGATCTACACATCCTCTTCCCTTCCTAAAACCTCCCTGCTCATCACCTATCCATTTTTCCGTTCTCACTCTCACTCTCTCAATCACTACCCTACTGTACACCTTCCCTACTACGCTTAAAAGACATATTCCTCGGTGGTTACCACACACTCCTCTTTCCCCTTTGCCCTTATATAGGGGGACTATTATGCCAGCCTTCCAGTCATTGGGTGCATTCCCCTTCTCCCACGCTAGTTTGCACATTTTCCATACCCATTCGATCACTATCTCACCACCATACCTCAACATTTCCCCACACACTCCATCTGTTCCTGGTGCTTTCCCCAACTTCACTCTTTTCATGGCTTCCCACACTTCTGACTTCCTGATCCCCACCTCCTCCTCCTCCACTACTTCTGTTCTCCCTCCCATACCACATCCAAAAAAAAAGTAAAAAAGATAAAATAATTTGGATTCACACATTAAGGGGAGGCAGTTGGTTTTTCGAATCCTCCTCCTCTCTCATGTTTAGCCCTATTATTTATGAGATTTCAAAACATTCGCCCCTTTAGTTTGGCAATTTTCAGACCTTTTGACCCATTTCTTTGCCAATATTAAGACCTTCCGTGCCATTTAGGTGTCGATTTTTTCCTGGCGAGCGCTAGCGAGCCTGTATTTGAAGAGGAATCGGCCTGCGGCCGGGACATTTTTCTACCGAAAAAATTAAAAATTTATATCGAAGGGTGGTCTTGTGATGTTTGTTTTAAGTTTGATAGAGGTTTAGAGGGCAAACTAAACCCCATCCTTAAACCATTGAGCCGAACCAGTAAATTATGCTGCACAATACCGTCTGAGCTCCCTTAATGGTCACTGTCCTGTGTATATTGTTTGGAGGTGTTCAGTGTTCATGGCCGCGACTGTACCTTCAGTAAAGTCACCTATACCAATGGAAAAGAGTCCAGAAAAGTTGCAAAAATTCAGTTGCCCTGAAGTTTGCCGGAGGAAACGTGTGAACCTGGCTGTCAGTGAATATATGACAGGTATATATATATATATATGTGTGGGGTATGTGCCAGAGTATATAGGTATATACGGTAGATAGATAGATAGATAGATACCCGGTTAAAAATAAGTAGGGCGAAAATCTTGAACATTAACTTTTATAGCTCCCAAACGACTAGAGTAATCAAGCTAATATTTCCACCATTTGGGAAAGATCAGTCGGGAAAAATGTGTTGCGATTTACAGCCCATTTGCTCTAGCCCTTTTTTAGTTACAGAGGTTAGGGGTAAGGATTTCTGGCCTACCTATAATGAATGGGTGGAGGCAAATGGTACAGTCATTTTGTAATAGAAACACGAAATTCAAAAGCGAAGGCAAGAATAAATGAGAGGAGGGGGAAGAGAATCACAAATGAATACGGAATTATAAGTTGGACCAGGAGAGGACGTGTATTGAATGGAAACAAAATAATGTCACATGTATAACGAGCAGTCACACAATGGCGATGATGGAATGAAAACCAGAATAATTATTTCGCACAATTATATTTAGTTAAACAAAGTTTGAGTGGAGGGAGGACTATAGTATCCACCGAAATTTGGGTAATTGACATAAATAGAAGCCTAACAAATTTTTGAGGAAACGCCAACAACAGAAAAGACACCCGGGAACTGTGATATATATATATATATATATATATATATATATATATATATATATACATTAACATAGGTATATTCTTGTTAGGTCTACCTTAAGACCGTTTAAGGGAGGATGGTTGTTTTATCAGGACCCCCTTCTCCCTCGTGTTTAACCCCATTAGTTTGACATTTTAAGACATTCGGCTTATTCATTTGGCGATTTAGACACCTTTCACCCTAATTCGTTGTCAATTTATTTTGTTTTCCTGGCGAGCGATAGCGAGCCTGCAATTGTAAGAGGAACCGGCCTTCGACCGGCCAATTTTTTCTACCCAAAAATTTACAAAATTATCTTGTAGGGGGTGTTTTTTTCTACCTTGATGCAGGTCTAGCGAGGAAACTAAAACATATATAAATAAATATGTAAATAGACCAACAAAATAATCACTACACCCTTAACGAATGAAATGATGCATCTAGTGAAAGGAAGGGCTCAGATGTATACGCATTCGAAAGCAACAAAAAACATATACGGGTGTGGGAGAAATCCAAAGAAAAGAGAAACACAGTAAGTACAACCAAATAGCGTTGGATATAAGAACCTGCACCGTGAAGGGAACGACAGGAAGTAATGGCTTGGAGAATGATGTGGTGGATCCACTTCAACCCTCCAGTGGTGAACCTCTAGAGTCAGTCTACACCAAGTATATAATTATAGTCTGGGGAAAAGTCATGATAAGGGGGGTGAGTATATTTATTTGCTCATATATGTATCTATTTCATAGTTTTGTAGTTTCCTCCCTAGACCTCCATCAGGCTTAAAAAAAGACCCGCCCACGACCCTCCTTCAAAATAAATTTGTACATTTATCGATAGAAAAATGTCCCGGTTCCTTTTAAATTACAGAGTATAGGACATACTACTATCACCTCCTTCGTCTCTCTATGTAGGCCGGGAATATCAATGAATGTACAGTGTATTCTGTATAGTGCAGAAATATAACATCTGAGGTGAAGCCATTAATTTCGGGGGCAGATGAGTGATTGGTGCTTGTGTGCTTGCTTTTTGTGGGCGAACTGTTATACAGTATGTTTCCTCATCCTGTCACCTCTTTTTCCTTTCTCATTATCTTGCTGATCCTCCCTACCCCTTGTGGGAGTAAGGGCTGGCTACTAACTGACTGACTGACTATAGTGCATAGCTATTGATGTATTTGTAACTGTTTACTTATTTGATAACTGGCAATCCACTGCATGGTTTTCCGACTGTTCTCTGTTAGCGATTAATTGAGGTTTGGTTATTATTAAGGGGGTAGTGATTGTTTTGTGGTCTATATATTTATTTATTAATCTATTTTTGAGTGTCCTCGGTAGACCATCATCAAGCTTTGAAAAAGACCCCCTAGACCCCCTTTCAAGATAAATGTGTACATTTTTCGGTAGAAAAATGTCCCTGTCGAAGGCCGGTTCCTTGTAAAATTAGAGGCTCGCTATCACTCGCCAGGAAAAAATCGACACCTAAAGGGCACGAAAGGTCTTAATATTGACAAAAACAAATAGGTGAAAGGTCTTAAAATCGTCAAATTAACGAAACAAACGTCTCAAAACCTCAAAATTAATATGCTAAACATGAGGGAGAAGGGGGTCCGGAAAAGCGAGTACTACCCCCTTAACTCTTTGATAATTGTGCCGCACTTTGACAGTTTATTCTGGCTATCATTAGACAATTGTATACAGTTTAGGATAGGTCTGTGGGAATTACAAGGGTAAAAACTATCTCTATTAACTCTGACTTCCATATACCCTTCCTAATCTGAATAAAATCGTCTAATGATAGCCTATCTGTCTATCTATCTATATGCTCAGGCATTTTTATATTTCATTTTCCTCTATTTTATTTTATTTTTATTTTCTTGGGGTGGCCGACTCAAGACAGCAAGAACAGGAAAACACAAAACACAAAACAAAACAGCGAACAAACAGAGACAAAACACAATATTCACACACATCTAATGATAGCCACAAACCAGAAAAGGAATGCGTAATCGGATCTTGAAAGGGAAGTATATTGATTACTATATATAACCATCAGTTTCTATCACTTGTACTGTATATGCACACAATAATATTACCTTTACAACCCAAGGTTTTAAGGGGAGATGGGTCGTTTTTCTGGTCCCCCTTCTTCCTCATGTTTAGCCCCATTAGTTTTCAGATTTTATAAAGTTCGCCCCATTAGTTTGGCGATTATACAACCTTTCGTTTCCTTTCTATATCAATATCAAGATCTTTCGTGCCATTTATGCGTCTATTTTTTTCCGGGCGAGCGATAGCGAGCCTGTAATTTTGAGAGAAACAGGCCTTCGGCCGGGAAATTTTTCTATCGAAAAATGTACCGAACAAATTTATCTTGAAGGGGGGTGTAGGAATTTTGTTTAGCTTGATGAAGGTCTAGCGAGGACACTAAACAAAAACTACTGAATCTATAAATATACAATATAGATCCAAAACAATAACCATCCCCTTAACCCTTTAACACAAGGACGCATTGTTCATCCTATTCCGCTTACCATTAGACGATTGTTTTACCTTATAATCTACCTCCAGAACTCAGAGGGGTAAATACGACCTCAATAAACCCTCTGAATAAACACCACCCAATGAAATTATTGAAATCATGTGATCCTACCGTGGTTCGAACCTGGGTTACCACATACAGATCCTAAACATTCTAACCATTACACCATCAAGACAGTTATAAGTAAAGCACATGATCACGATTCATATCCATTTATCGAATACAGGATATTAATCTAATCATGTACTGTACCCAACTGCACCTATGAATAGCCTAATGCTTAAGTGAAAGGAAGGAATATGTTATGGGGCACAGATCACTTAGGACCGACCTCGCTAAGAAATATTCCTGAACCTATTTATAATCTAATTTATTAATATCACATCCAACACCAAACATCACCCAATGACATTAAGGGGAGATGGTTCACTTTTTGGGCGATTTTTGCATGTATTCATTATTTGTCTAGTTTCCTCCCTAGGCCTCCATCAAATTAAAAAAACAAAAAAAATCCATTAGATCCCCCTTCTAGATTAATTTTTACATGTTTCGGTAGAAAAATATCCCGGCCGAAGGCCGATTCTTCCAACATTACATGCTCACTATCGTTCGCCAGGGGAAAAATCGACACCTAAATAGTACGAAAGGTCTAAATATTGACGAAGAAGTGAGGTGAAAGGTCTTAAAATCGACTAACTAAAGGGGCAAACATGTTAGCATCTGAAAACTAATGGGGCTTACCATGAGGGAGAAAGTGGTCCAGAAAACCGGCCCATCTCCCCATAATGAAAGTATGTGATCCTATCGGGATTCGATCCTGGGTAACCACATACAGATCCTAACACACTAACCATTACACCATCAAGACCGTTATAAATACAGCACATAATCACTATTCATATCCATTTATCTGATCCTGGGTTACCACATACAGATCCTAACACTCTAACCATTACACCATCAAGACAGTTATAAATACAGCACTTAATCACTATTCATATCCATTTATCTGATCCTGGGTTACCACATACAGATCCTAACACTCTAACCATTACACCATCAAGACAGTTATAAATACAGTACATAATCACTATTCATATCCATTTATCTGATCCTGGGTTACCACATACAGATCCTAACACTCTAACCATTACACCATCAAGACAGTTATAAATACAGCACATAATCACTATTCATATCCATTTATCTGATCCTGGGTTACCACATACAGATCCTAACACTCTAACCATTACACCATCAAGACAGTTATAAATACAGCACATAATCACTATTCATATCCATTTATCGAACACTCTCATGAGTCCTCTGAAACTACAACAAATCGTCTAATATTAGCCAGTATCAAAGGTCAACAGACGGCATCGTGCTGAAGGTGTTAACAGTAAAACACAAACACTAATACAAACTAAAATTCTTGGATTATTGAATTAATTATCTATCTATCTATCTATCTATCTATCTATATGCTCAGGCCCCATCTCCATTTTGGGGGTTGCCGACTCAAGACAGAGCAAGAACAGGGAAAACACAAAAACAACATAAAACAACAAATAAACACAGATAAAAAGTACAAACTCACACACATCCAGGTCACCCAGGAGAAAACCCAGAGACCAGGGTCACCAAGGTCGCTCCAGCACTCCCCCGGCCCCCGACCACCCGGAGAGGTTCCGATCTCGGCAGGCAGACATGCAGCGGAGCCAAAGCCACAAGCCCTCCCACCACACTTCCAGGCGCACCCTTCACATTAATCGTCTCCCCGGGCCAGGCGCCTGATGGGCTATTATCTAGTCCAACTTGCGCCCGACCCCTTACTCCAAATGACCACGTGTTCACTCAATTATTCACAAGCATTCTCCATTCACTCCTGTCCACCAATTAATTATACTCCGTTTATTTTCGTCTGACGGTAAACTGAATCCCTCTCGACATTGAATGGAACAATATGAAACCACCATGTCTCTGCATTATATTAAGACCAAGTTTATATAATTAGCACCATAATTCACTACACAATCTTCAAAATAACTGAGAAATCTTGCTGGGAACTTTGCAATTTACCGTCAGTTGAAAAGAAACAGACTATAGTGTGTCGTACATTGACTACTCCATTATCGGCCTCTTACCATTAATTAGCTCTTGTTCATATGACCAGCAGGCATTCCAACTTAAGGGGGCCCACCTCGTTTTTTTCTCTCTCCCTCCCTCTTTTTCTGGGTTGTATACATTTGGCCCCATTCAGCCGACTGTTTTAAGACGTTTATACCCATCCAGGTGTTGATTTTTTCCTGGCGAGCGGCAGCCAGCCAACATATGTTTTTAAATATTTTTGACGGCAAGCTCAATTTGTACATTTTTCGATAGAAAAATTTGTCCAGCGAAGCCGGATTTCTTCATACAATGCTGGCTCGCTATCGCTTGCCAGGACAAAAATCGACACCTGGTTAGGGATGAACGTCTTAAAACGGTAGGGTAAATGGGGCCTAATGGATACAAAACAGAGACAGAGAGAAAAGAAGAGAAACAAAGCAGGTGGGCCCCCTTAAGGGGATAGTGGCTAATATGCCGTCTATTTATTTGTCATTGTTATTCAATTTCCTCCATAGACCTCCATCAAACTTTAAAAAAACATCACTAAGATCCCCCTTCTAGATATAATTATGTGTACATTTTTCGGTAGAAAAATGTCCCGGCCCAAGGCCGATTCGCCCTTAATTACAGGCTTGCTATCGCTCGCCAGGAAGCAAAATCTATACCTAAATGATACAAAATGCCTTATCATTGACAAAGGAATCGGGTGAATGGTCAGGTCAGGTCAGGTGAAGTTATTGAGGGATAAACCTTTACAACAGCACCTCGTATTTACATTTCGAAGAGTGTTGAGAGAGGAGAAGGGGTGTGGGTGAGAGAGAGGAAGCTGTTGGAGTGGCTTTGTTGTATATACGTCGTCTAGGTGTCCCCCGACTGGGTGCGAACACGTGAATCACACTAGGACATAATGACTACCACTCTCCACCAATACTTTTTTTGTTCATGGATGATACTCTACTCATTGTGTTAAGCCGGAGCCCTTTTTGGAGCAATTTGTACGGGCAATTATGGTCTGGAAGCTTAAAAAATGACACTTTATCAGAATTCAGCCGCCTAACCTATTCTACCTTCACTTCAATTGCCGATACCAGTGAGAAAAAATCCCGAAATAATACGAGAAAAAACTTGCTCATGGAAAATTGACGGAAAAAACGCTCGTGTGACAGCGACTTTACTTACAAAGAAATAATTTGAACTGTAAACCACAATGTTATCTTTGTATATACAATAATATAGGGTGAAAAGAAAGGATTGGGCATTCATTTGATACCCTGTCTGCGGTTCCCAGACATCTCAACCAGTAGACCATATCAACCAGTGCCACATCAACCAAGACCAACCAAACCAGTGCCAAAATATAGTACTAACCTAACCTAACCTAACCATATTAGTTGATTTGGTACTGGTTGAGAGCTACTGGTTGAAATGGTCTACTGGTTGAGTTGTACAGTCACCCCTGTCTGCAGGCTGCCCTCACCCTCTCAGTCATGTTACATATATTGCTGGTATTGCACACGGAACAGTTTTAAGGGGGCCCACCTCGCTTTTTTGTTTCTCTTTCTCTCACTCTCGTTTTGGTTTGTATCCATTCAGCCTACTGTTTTAAGACGTTTACCCCCATCCAGGTGTCAATATTTTCCTGGTGAGCGGTAGAGAGCTAGCATATACATATTTTTATTTGACAGCAAGCTAAATTTGTAAATTGTTCAATAGAAAAATGCCTCTGGCGAAGCCAGATTTCTCCATACAATACTGGCTCGCTATCGCTCGCCAGGAAGAAATCGACACCTGGATGGGGATTAACATCTTAAAACAGATGGCTGAATGGGGCCGAATGGATACAAGCCATAGAGAGAGAGAGAAAAGGAGAACAAGAGAAAAAGAAGCAGGTGACCCCCCTTAATGCATTTTGGGTGCAACAGCCAATTTATCACGAGAGAGAGAGAGAGAGACTATGCCCCCGGCTAAAATACCTCAGGGTTTCAGTACACGTTTCAAGTTAATGCCTCTTAAGAGCCTGTTTCCAAAATTACTCTCGTTATATATTTTATAGGTCTATGTTTTATTTATTCTCTCTCTCTCTCTCTCTCTCTCTCTCTCTCTCTCTCTCTCTCTCTCTCTCTCTCTCTCTCTCTCTCTCTCTCTCTCTCTCTCTCTCTCTAGTTTGAAACTGAAACTGAAAATGTTATTTGGTCTGCAAAAATTACAGTCTTTACATAAATACAATTTATAAATATATTTAGACCAGGTTCTTTGATGAACATTTTCATCTTAAAGAGGCTTCATATCCAATGTACAATGTTTATACATTTTTGTTTACAAGAATATCAATTATATGTAACATGACACAGCTATGATACACCACTACATGACCATTGAACACATACAGCAGCAGTAATCACATATTTAGTATATTGAATATAGGTACAACAATGCAAGGAACTATACTCTACAATTCTTTCAAATTTTCATTTTATGGAATAAAACGAAAGTAAATATTTTTTTTTAAACCGGACTTAAAACTCTCAATACTGTTTTTTGTTTTATTTTCATTGGGCAAACTGTTATATATTTTGACACCATGGTACCGAATGTTACTTTGGGACTGTATCGAGACCATTAGGGGTATGTGGAGATTATTCTGATATCTTAGAGAATATCTGTCATTAATATTAAGTTTAAAAAAAGTCATCATTATCAATCAAGTTGTTCAAACATTTATATACAAACTTGGCACTTTGTACTTTATTTATATCATAATATTTAAGTATTTTCATGTTTAGGAAAGATTCATTAGTATGGTCTCGCCTTTTCAATCCCGCCATAGTTCGTACGGCCCATTTTTGAACGTTAACTATTGGACTAAGCGGTGACTTGTTAGTGCCTCCCCACACAGTGTTACAATAGAGTATATTGCTATATATTATTAGGAAGTAGTACATTAAAATAAGGGCATTTTGATCAAGAGAATCGCGTGTTAGATACAAAATCCCACATATTATAGCGATCTTGCCTCTAACTGCGTTAATGTGGTCATGCCAGTTTAAATGTTGTTGCATTGTTACACCCAGAAATGTTGTTGTGTGAACTTCGGTTAGAACAGTCATTTAATTTCAGTGGAGATAAGGGATATATAATTCTTTTGTGCCTATGGAAAATCGTATATTTTTTTTTGTTTTTTAATGTTTAGGGTTAGCTTAATTGCAGATATCCAATCACTGAAAAGATTCAGTTCTGTGTTCACTGTATGAATTAAAGTGTTAATATTCGAGTGACTAAGATAAAGAGTACTATCATCAGCGAATATAATATACTTTAAGACTTTACTGGAGTTGATTATGTCAATAATGTAGATTCAAAATAGAAGGGGGCCTAGAATTGAGCCTTGGGGCACACCACAATTGATAAATAATTAATTTGAACATTCATCATTAACTTTAACATATTGTTGGCGACCTGATAAGTAACTAGTGAACCACCCATGTGCAACTCCCCTTACTCCGTAATGATACAACTTATCCAATAATATATTGTGGTCAGCTGTATCAAATGCTTTTGACAGGTCAAGGAAGATACCAAGTGTGAAGTTATTTTTATCGAAAGCATTCAAAATGTGATCAGTGAAGCGAAGCAAAGCAGTTTCGGTTGATCTTTTGGGTCTGAATCCAAACTGACTATTTGTTAATATATTATTATTAGTGACAACATTCGATAAACTTTGGTACATGTTTTTTTCTAATATTTTGCTCAGTGATGGGAGGACAGAGATCGGTCGAAACTTACTTACATCATCATAGGGACCTGATTTGTGAATAGGAGTAATTTTGGCAATTTTTAGTGGTTCGGGTAATATACCGGATGTAAGGGAAACATTACACATACCCGTGCGAAAATGTACCGAAATAATACGAGAAAAACTTGTATGAATATATATATATATATATATATATATATATGTATGTATGTATGTATGTATGTATGTATGTATATACATACAGTATATAGTTGTCGAGCGAAAGTAGATAAGTGTGTTTTGCGGTTAGGAAAAGAGCTTGTCTGATGGAGAGTGGGGTGGGGGGGGGGGGGGGGCGTCTGGGGAACGGAGAGAGGGGGGCAGGGGAGGGAGGGAGGGGGGCTGGGGGCTGGGGTAGGAAGTGGAAGACTAATGGACATAACAAAAACAAAATTGTGGAAGGAGTTGTTTGTGGAGGAGTAGTGGGTGGAAGGGAGACGGGTATATGGGATGGGTAGAATATATTGAGAGAGAGAGAGAGAGAGAGAGAGAGAGAGAGAGAGAGAGAGAGAGAGAGAGAGAGAGAGAGAGAGAGAGAGAGAGAGAGAGAGAGAGAGAGATGTATATGGGATGGGTAGAATATATTATACAGTGAGAGAGAGAACGTCCCTGGTACTGAATGTGTTAACTTTGAATGTGGGAAATTCACACAATATTAAACGCACGCAAAATTACATGTTTATTTTCTTCTGCCAGATATCATACATCATGAAACTCATGGCTGCTCAGTACACCAGTTTTAATTTAACCGAAAAATGAAAGATATTACATTTGCATATGAAATGTGAGTACAGAGTTAATAAGTTTTGCCGAGGAAATATGATAGTAATTAATCGCTTCTTGGGGAAAAGGTAAATGGTCACCCGCTTATAATTAGCGGATTATTGTTAAATATGTAGTTGGTACTTCAAACCATTTTTTATATCAGTTAATTACTAATTTCTTAATTCATGTTTTAATATATGACTGAATATATATTTAAATGTTAAATAGTTAACATGCTTTGTACAGGGGCACCGTGAGCCCACGTATTGAATAATGTTAGCAAGAGTGTGGAGGTTCCACCCATACCGCACTTCCCGAAAGATCCAAGTCAAAAGCATTTTGTCTCATCAATTCACCTCCTCTTACTATTTCCTGACAAACTCTCACTACACGCCACAATGTATCATCTCTTTCACTCTTCTACATCTATTACAATTATCAGTGATCATTACAGCTCTCTCAGTGTATACCTCCTCCCTTACTGAGAATGAGTGGCACCCGCCTTTCAATGCATACCTTCCCCTATCCTGTCCAACTCCCTAACCCAAGAGTGAACCGATTTACTCAACAAGATGAAATAAATCAAGATGTTCCTGTACTTAATTTTAATTCGCCTGAAATTCCCTCACTTAAGATCCACACCAGACATGTCAAAACTATTTTGCAGAATCTCTCAGTAGATAAGGCTCCTGGTCCAGATGAAATTCCTCCAATAGTACTTAAGAATTGCTCCTTGGTGCTCGCTCCTGTATTGGCAAATTTTTCCCGTCTATGTACTCATACCTCATGCTTCCCAGTACACTGGAAAGAAGCAAACATCCATCCAGTTCCTAAAAAAGGTGCCTCTTCAGATCCATCAAACTACAGACCAATAGCTATAACTTCTACTCTTGGTAAAGTCTTTGAAATTATATTAAATAATCACATAATTAAGCATCTTGAGAATAATAAATTAATCAGTGATAGGCAATATGGTTTTAGACGATGTCGATCAACTGCAGACATTCTTTGCCTTCTTACGCATCAAATCAACCAAGCTACAGACCAACATGGTGAAACACATACAATAGCACTGGATATATCAAAGGCATTTGATAGTCTGGCATCAATCCTTATTGTCGAAGATGTCACACTACGGCCTTGCATCATTAGTTCCACTAATTTCTTCTTATCTTCATAACAGAAAAATATGTGTAATGGTAGATGGCCTTTATTCTCAATTTCACTCAATAAATGCTGGTGTTCCCCAGGGATCAGTTTTGGCCCCAACTCTGTTCCTCATTCATATCAATGATCTCATATCTACCACTCATAATCCAATACTTTCCTACGCAGATGACTCAACACTCTACAGTTCCTTCACATTTACCAATTCTTTCACCCAACCCGATCTTATAAATTCAAAAATAAGCACTGCAATTTCTCTGAACCAGGACCTTTCTAGAATTGAAGAAGGGGGACAAAAGAATCTAGTTACCTTTAATGCACAGAAAACCAAGTACATTCAATTTTCTAACCGACAGAATCTCACTGACTCCCATATATTTGTTAATGATGTAAATATTCCCACTTCCCCTAGTATTGACATTCTCGGTGTAACATTAACTACTAACTTGAGCTGGACACATTATGTTAGAAGCATTGCTAAGAATGCCTCTAAAAAACTGGGACTCCTGTACAGAGTTCGAGAATTCTTCACTGGCGAGCAGTTGGCCGTAATATATAAAAGTCATGTGCGTTCTCAGATGGATTACTGTTCACCTCTGTGGAGTGGAAGTGGAGTGGTTGCATTGAGGCAGTTGGACAAAATTCAAAATAAAGCTATTAGATTAATCAATAACCCTGCAATCACACAGGACCTTCCTACATTATCCATACGAAGAAACGTTGCATCCCTTGCATTATTCTACAGATATTTTCACAGCAATTGTTCAGAGGAACTTGCTTCAATTGTGCCGCCTCTCCACATCTTTCCCCGTAGAACTAGGGCAGCTGAGAGCGCCCATGAATTTACACTTTCTCCTCCACAATGCAGAACTTCTGCTTATCAAAATTAATTTATCCCTAGAACTACTACTCTTTGGAATTCACTTCCCTCGAATTGCTTTCCACAAACTTACAGTCTACAAATGTTTAAATCCAGTTGTTACAAACATTTTATGAATGGAGGATGCCTTTAGGCACATAGACCTTTTTGTTTTATCTGTGTTTTTCCTTCCTCCGTTCATTGTCTCTTTAAAAAAAAAAAAAAAAAAAAAAAAAAAAAATCTGGAACACTCTCCCTCAATCTATGTTTCCATCATCCTATGACTTAAACTGCTTCAAGCTTTGTGTGTCCAGAATTTTTTACTCTAACGTACCTTGACTTTGGAGAACACTTGTTACAGGAAACTTTACCTTCTGTCTCCTTCATTCCAAGAGAACAAAATAATATTAGTGGTGCTATACTGTATGTTCGTATATAACAATATTACAGTTTGTTACGTTGCTCAAGGTTTAGTTAGGTAATTGTTAGGTGAAGGTGTGAGCATATAACTGTGGGAGTGTTAATTAACCTGCAGGAAATTACACCGAGATTTGTGTTGTATTAGTGCAACCTTCATCAGTGCCACCGGCGAAGATCAATTGTACATATATACAGTATATATATATATATATATATATATATATATATATATATATATATATATATAGTTATGAGTACTTCCGCAGTAGATTTTGGGCACTTCAACCTCCATATCAAAAGGAAAAGAATTGACAGGGCGCCAGGCAACATCTTTATTTTTCAAATTTTCAGTTAACCTTAAGCCATCATCAGGAACAACATTCCCTAAAAAATAAGTAATATACTATTAGAACAACGCAATTTGTAAAAAATAGGGTATATGATTATCGAATCTATAAAAGGTTGAACTTACTAAATACAAACAATCTTATAACAATGTAAAGATGATGCCTGGCGCCCTGTCAATTCTTTTCCTTTTTATACATATATATATATATATAAATTATATATATATATATATATATATATATATATATATATATATATATAGAAGGGATCGAAACCAAATCATATGCGCCGTACGTTATATGCAATCTCCTTCTGGTTCCAATAAAAATAATGTTTTAAGGGAACTCGTTTTGAATGGATAAAATAGCCTCCCAAAATGGGAGGTTATTTTATCCATGGAATAAGAGTCCTGATAATGATATATAAATTACTTCCATTGATGCATTATGCGATATTTCCATTGTACTCTTCCTGTACTATAAGAGCAACGGGAGGTACACAATATGGCGCCTTTATTAAACAAAGGTGTCCAAACGCCTTCTGTGTATGTGTACAGTATGCTGCCAATATCATTATAAGCTTAAGTGGGTAGTGATTGGTTTTTGGTCTACATATTTATATATTAATATATTTGAGTTTCCTCGTTAGACCTCCATCAAGCTTAATATAACAGCCCCTAGATTCCCTTTCAAGATAAAATTGTAAATTTTTCGGTAGAAAAATTTCCCGGCCGAAGGCCAGTTCCTTCTAAATTTAGAGGCTCGCTTACGCTCGCCAGGAAAAAATCGACACCTAAAGAGTACCAAAGGTTTTAATATTGACAACAAAATGAGGCGAAAGGTCTCAATATCGCTAAACTAACGGAACGAACGTCTTTAAACCTCAAACTGTTATGCTAAACATGAGGGAGAAGGGAGTCCAGAAAAATAGAGCAGTATCCCCTTAAGAACATTTTGTGCAGAGGTTTGTAAGTTTGCACCAAAAGCAGGCGGTTTTTTTTTTGTTTTCCCTACTTCTCCCTGTAAAGGCTTGCGATCAGGGTTACCAAGTAAATAAATCAAATAAATCAAGTAAATCAAATAAATAAATCATGGATACCAAATCAAATCTGCCAGAT
Organism: Paralithodes platypus; assembly: GCA_032716605.1. Taxonomy (NCBI): domain Eukaryota; kingdom Metazoa; phylum Arthropoda; class Malacostraca; order Decapoda; family Lithodidae; genus Paralithodes; species Paralithodes platypus. The sequence goes on from CM064566.1 coordinate 12,278,106, forward strand.
AGTAAATAAATCAGGTAAATAAATAAAGTAAATAAATCATGTAAATAAATCATGGTTAACAAATCAAGTAAATAAATCAAGTAAATAAATCAAGTATATAAATCAAGTATATAAATCAAGTATATAAATCATGTATATAAATCATGTATATAAATCAAGTATATAAATCAAGTATATAAATCAAGTATATAAATCAAGTATATAAATCATGTATATAAATCATGTATATAAATCATGTATATAAATCAAGTATATAAATCATGTATATAAATCAAGTATATAAATCATGTATATAAATCAAGTAAATAAATCAAGTAAATAAATCATGGTTAACAAATCAAGTAAATATATCAGGTTAATAAATCAAGTAAATGAATCAGGGTTGTTGTTGTTGTTCCCCAAGCTGCCTGGCCGAACAGCCCCAAGGCTCCGAGCACGGCCAAGGCCATAACCGAGCGCCCCCACAGAACCCTCCCTGCCGACCACAACAAAGCCTGGGTGACCGAAGCCACTCCAAGGCGGGGAGCCGAGGAGGGTGAGGAAACGCCCGGGAAACCAACCACCCAGGGCCCTGTGCCCCTCAGCAATTATGAAGAGAAAGTTGAGGGGCAAGGGAAAAATGTGACGCTTTGGCTTCCAATCTTGGTAGATTGGGAGGTCAATCCACGGAATCCGCCGTCACTCGAGATCTAGAAAATATATAAGTAAAAGGAACAGTCAGAGTAAGCTATGGGTATGGCAGAGATCGCTCAGTTCTCACTCTGATAGACCAGCCCATCACCAATCAGGGTTAACAAATCAAGTAAATAAATTAAGTAAATAGATCAAATAAATAAATCATGGTTAACAAATCAAGTCTGCCAGATAGTTAATAAAGGCCAAAAACAGCTAGAAGAACGGCCCAATCTTTACACTATATTACTAAAATGGGTCAGATTTACAGAATATCACTACAATTGCCGACTTGCGAGTTTCGTTCTATAAGGAAGTTAGAGCTGCAGACAACGATATTTAACAGAATGTACAGCTAAAATACGGTCGTAGCACATTAACGAATACATAAAACCCAATTCAACATACCAATTATCCATCAGCAACGTACATTAACATTGCATTTTTGTTACATATCGATGTTACCGGTTCCAACTTCCTTATAGTCTGAAACTCGCAAGTGGTTAATTCATGTCGCTAGATGTGAAAATGTGCCTCTAGACCGAAGTAAACACCTCTAGATCTAGCGGGAATGTAGCAAAATACTACTATTTGCAATATGATGCTCCTATAAATGGAGATGTACAAATTCTCCCGATAAAATTATACATATATACATACATACATACATACATGCATACATACATACAAATACATACATACATACACATACATACATAAATGGAGATGTCCGAATTCTCCCTGTAAAAAGATAAATACATACATACACATACATACATACCGGTACATACTTACATACATAAATTGAGATGTCCGAATTCTCCCTGTAAAAGATATTGACAGAAGAAAACATTTCAGGTTTGTATCATGTAAAGTATTCTGGAGGAGGCCTTGACAAATTATGGTTGAGTGTGACAAATCCTGGAGTCGGTGTGAGAGCCTGTGTATGAATGAGAGAGAGAGAGAGAGAGAGAATGGAAGAGAGAGAGAGAGATAGCGTGAGAGAGAGTGAGAGAGAGATAGTGTGAGAGTGAGTGAGAGTAAGAGAGAGAGGCACAACATTGCATGTTCAATCGATGTTTACTTCGTATTGCACAATCAATATTGAATAATCAAAATATTTGATACCCTATGTTTTATCAAATAAATACAAATAAATATGTGCAAATAATATACACGTGAACGAAAACACTAAGTTAAGGGGAGACGGACCGTTTTTTTTTTTTTTTTTTTTTTTTGTCTAATAATTCATTTATTCCTTTATTTCTTAGTGTTCTCGCTAGACCTCCATTAAGCTTAGAAAAACGCCCCCTAGACCCCCCTTCACGATACATTTGTACATTTTTCGGTAGAAAAATTTCCCGGCCAAAGGCCGGTTCCTCTTTAAATTTCAGGCTCGCTATTGCTCGCCAGGATATAATCAACACCTAAATGGCACGAAATGTCTTAAAATTTACAACGAAATGGGTCGAAAAGTGTTAAAATCGCCAAACTAATGGGCTGAACGTCTTATAATCTCAAAGCAAATGAGGCTTAACACGAGGTAGAAAGGGGACCTGACAAACGACCCATCTCCCCTCTAATTTCCTTTCCGGCCGTTCCATAGCTGCGGTTGTGGACGGCCATCGCTCACTTCCTCATCTTATCAACTCCGGTGTTCCTCAGGGTTCTGTCCTATCTTCTATTATCTTTCTAATTTTCATAAATTATCTCAACTATACATCCAGTCCCATCCATTCATATACGGACGACTCTAACTTACACTACTCAATTGGTTTTCCAGAACGCCCCAGCCAGCAATCCCTCGAAAGCAAACGTAATGAAGCCATAAAACACTTATCATCTGATCTAGCTACTATTTCCAATTGGGGTAGAGAAACCCTTGTTACATTTAATGCTTCCAAGACTCAATTTATCCATCTTACTACCCGTCAGGAACCTCCAGAGGACTATCCCTTAATCTTCAACAAATACAAAAATCAACCCTTCATCTTCTCTCAATGTACTCGGTGTCTTTTTTTTCTTCTGCTCTCACTTGGAAGGACCATATATTACCAGTCTTGCTAAGGCAGCCTCCCAGAAGCTGGGTGTTCTCAACCGCCTTAAGGGATTCTTTACCCCTGCGCAACTTCTTGCTTTATACAGGGGCACAGCGCATCCTTGTATTGAGTATTGTTCACATGTGTGGGGAGGATCGTCTCACACTGCACTCCTAGACAAAGTAGAAATGAAAGCCTTTTATATCATTAACTCCCGTCCACTCACCAACTCTCTGCAATCACACTCTCTTCGCCCCAATGTTGCATCTCTCTCGCTATTCTATCGCTACTACAGTAATCAGTGTTCCTCGGAGCTTTCCCAGTGTATACCACCTCCTTTAGGTAGGGTACGTAGTACCCGTCTTGCAACACAATCCCACCCCAACTCTGTGCAACTCTCCAACCCAAGAGTGAAACGCTTTTCTCAGACTCTCTTCTATTCAACTGCTGAGCTCTGGAACTCATTCTCAGAATCAGGTTTTCCCTCTTCCTATGACTTAAATTGCTTCAAACTCAGTGTGTCCAAGCATTTTAGCTCGAACGTCCATTGATTTTGGCCCTGTCACTCTTTCAAAAGTGGGGGAGGCACTCTCCCTCAATATATATATCACTTCAGGATATGTTATTAAATGTTGGATGTCGGAATTACCCCTATCTAACAAAATTTTCAAAACTACCATTTACTTACGAGATTAGTCTGAGGCTGAGTGAAATTTTTGAAGTTAACCAATATGAAGAATGTCCGTCCGAACATTAATCGAGAACAACGTAAACAACAAATAATTGACATACAAGTTGACACAATTAATATATCAATAATTTAAGGAAGGACATTACATCTAAAATAATGAGACAAGGACTAATAAAGTGTTTCCCTCACCTGGTTGTACATTAAGGGGGGGTGGCCGTATTAGTTTCCTCATTTATTATTTTGTATCATTATATTTTCCTTGGACCTCTATCAAGCTATATAAATACACCCACCAAGACCCCCCTTCTAGATAAATGTGTACATTTATCGATAGAAAAATGTCCCGGCCGAAGGTCGGTTCCTCATAAATTACAGGCTCGCTATCGCTCGCCAGGAAAATATAGATCCTAAATGACACAAAAACTCTTAACATTGGCACAGAAATAGGGTGAAAGGCCTTATAATCGCCAAACTAATGGGCTGAACGTCATAACATATGAAAACCAATGTGGGCTAAACATGAGGAAGAAAGGGGACCAGAAAAGCGACCCATCTCCCCTTAAGACAGAACATTAGATCTCAAATAAGGAGACAAGGGCTAATAAAGTGCTCCCCCTTACCTGATTGTACAGTCGGCCAAATAAGTGATGTCGCTGCACCAAGTATATTTCGATCAATAATTGGTGTCAGCACTATCTAAGCTTAAATGTATCGTTTCGAGAGAGATATGCAAACATGTTCCTATCTGTACACACCCTATTTAACATCTGACAGACGTTATTACAGCACACAGCGAGCCAAACGTAATGACAGCGGAGACACGACTTATTTGGCCAACTGTATATGCAATCATCGTATCGCGGAGGGAAGGAAGCGAGTCATAATGTCATATAGATGATGTGTAAGGCCAATGCATGAGAGGAGGGGGAAGGCTTATTAGTTCGCCATTCTATTGGGAGAATTATGATACCTTCGTTACTATTGCCGACATGTTGCATCACGTGCAATGTTTTTTTGTATAGTCGCGCTAATAAGTGAAGTCTCGGCACCAAGTATGTTTTGATCAATAATTGGTATCAGCAATATCTAAGCTTCATTTCTTCATATCGACTGTAATATAATAACATGTTCCTTCAATTACCCACCCTATTCAACATCTGACAGACATTAATACAGCACAGAGCGAGCCAAACGTAATGACAGCTGGGACATGACTTATTCGAGAGACCGTACACAGTGTCTTGGACTGACATTTTCTTTGGTACATGCCAGTATTGAAAATCTTGCTACTTTTCTCTTAATTCAACTTCCTACGTCCTTCAAGACGAGTAAACAGTCACATCCGGGTAATTTATGGACGCAGCCATTGATATATACCGACGAGGTTAGACCAAAGTGTGCATACCAAAGATAGAGGTCAAATTTGACGAGAAAAAAAATGGCAGACGAATAATATGAGCAGTAAACATGGTAGGAATAATATGAGCAGTAAACATCGTAGTAATAATATGAGCAGTAAACATCATGAGCAGTAAACATCATAGTAATAATATGAGCAGTAAACATCATAGTAATAATATGAGCAGTAAACATCATAGTAATAATATGAGCAGTAAACATCATAGTAATAATATGAGCAGTAAACATCATAGTAATAATATGAGCAGTAAACATCATAGTAATAATATGAGCAGTAAACATCATAGTAATAATATGAGCAGTAAACATCATAGTAATAATATGAGCAGTAAACATCGTAGTAATAATATGAGCAGTAAACATCATAGTAATAATATGAGCAGTAAACATCATAGTAATAATATGAGCAGTAAACATCATAGTAATAATATGAGCAGTAAACATCATAGTAATAATATGAGCAGTAAACATCATAGTAATAATATGAGCAGTAAACATCATAGTAATAATATGAGCAGTAAACATCGTAGTAATAATATGAGCAGTAAACATCATAGTAATAATATGAGCAGTAAACATCATAGTAATAATATGAGCAGTAAACATCATAGTAATAATATGAGCAGTAAACATCATAGTAATAATATGAGCAGTAAACATCATAGTAATAATATGAGCAGTAAACATCGTAGTAATAATATGAGCAGTAAACATCATAGTAATAATATGAACAGTAAACATCATAGTAATAATATGAGCAGTAAACATCATAGTAATAATATGAGCAGTAAACATCATAGTAATAATATGAGCAGTAAACATCATAGTAATAATATGAGCAGTAAACATCATAGTAATAATATGAGCAGTAAACATCGTAGTAATAATATGAGCAGTAAACATCATAGTAATAATATGAGCAGTAAACATCATAGTAATAATATGAGCAGTAAACATCATAGTAATAATATGAGCAGTAAACATCGTAGTAATAATATGAGCAGTAAACATCATAGTAATAATATGAGCAGTAAACATCATAGTAATAATATGAGCAGTAAACATCATAGTAATAATATGAGCAGTAAACATCATAGTAATAATATGAGCAGTAAACATCGTAGTAATAATATGAGCAGTAAACATCGTAGTAATAATATGAGCAGTAAACATCATAGTAATAATATGAGCAGTAAACATCATAGTAATAATATGAGCAGTAAACATCATAGTAATAATATGAGCAGTAAACATCATAGTAATAATATGAGCAGTAAACATCGTAGTAATAATATGAGCAGTAAACATCATAGTAATAATAGGAGCAGTAAACATCATAGTAATAATATGAGCAGTAAACATCATAGTAATAATATGAGCAGTAAACATCATAGTAATAATATGAGCAGTAAACATCATAGTAATAATATGAGCAGTAAACATCATAGTAATAATATGAGCAGTAAACATCATAGTAATAATATGAGCAGTAAACATCATAGTAATAATATGAGCAGTAAACATCATAGTAATAATATGAGCAGTAAACATCATAGTAATAATATGAGCAGTAAACATCGTAGTAATAATATGGGCAGTAAACATCGTAGTAATAATATGAGCAGTAAACATCATAGTAATAATATGAGCAGTAAACATCATAGTAATAATATGAGCAGTAAACATCATAGTAATAATATGAGCAGTAAACATCATAGTAATAATAGTTTGTAGAGCAATGTTAGGGGGTTGGGAAGGTGGGTTGTTTTTCTGGTCACCCTTCTCCCTCATGTTTAGCCCCACTAGTTTTGAGATTTTAAGACGTTGGTTCCATTACTTTGGGGATTTGATGACCTTTTACCCCATTTCTTTGTCAATATTAGGCCCCTTCGTGCCATTTTTTACCTGGCGAGCGATAGCGAGCCTGTAATTTTAGGAGGATTTGGCCTTTGGCCGGGACATTTTTCTACCGAAAAATGTAAAAATCTATCTTGAAGGGGGGTCTAGGGGGTGTTTTTCTAAGCTTGATGGAGGTCTAGGGAGGAAACTAAAAAATATATGAATTAATTAATTAATGAACCAAACAAACAGCCACTGTCCCCTTAAGTCGACGAGGGCAAACATTCCTGAATAGTGAACATAAAAGATAGACTTGTAGATAGAGTAACATTGATGAATAGTGAACATAAAAGATAGACTTGTAGATAGAGTAACATTGATGAATAGTGAACATAAAAGATAGACTTGTAGATAGAGTAACATTGATGAATAGTGAACATAAAAGATAGACTTGTAGATAGAGTAACATTGATGAATAGTGAACATAAAAGATAGACTTGTAGATAGAGTAACATTGATGAATAGTGAACATAAAAGATAGACTTGTAGATAGAGTAACATTGATGAATAGTGAACATAAAAGATAGACTTGTAGATAGAGTAACATTGATGAATAGTGAATATAAAGATAGACTTGTAGATAGAGTAACATTGATGAATAGTGAACATAAAAGATAGACTTGTAGATAGAGTAACATTGATGAATAGTGAACATAAAAGATAGACTTGTAGATAGAGTAACATTGATGAATAGTGAACATAAAAGATAGACTTGTAGATAGAGTAACATTGATGAATAGTGAACATAAAAGATAGACTTGTAGATAGAGTAACATTGATGAATAGTGAACATAAAAGATAGACTTGTAGATAGAGTAACATTGATGAATAGTGAACATAAAAGATAGACTTGTAGATAGAGTAACATTGATGAATAGTGAACATAAAAGATAGACTTGTAGATAGAGTAACATTGATGAATAGTGAACATAAAAGATAGACTTGTAGATAGAGTAACATTGATGAATAGTGAACATAAAAGATAGACTTGTAGATAGAGTAACATTGATGAATATGAACATAAAAGATAGACTTGTAGATAGAGTAACATTGATGAATAGTGAACATAAAAGATAGACTTGTAGATAGAGTAACATTGATGAATAGTGAACATAAAAGATAGACTTGTAGATAGAGTAACATTGATGAATAGTGAACATAAAAGATAGACTTGTAGATAGAGTAACATTGATGAATAGTGAACATAAAAGATAGACTTGTAGATAGAGTAACATTGATGAATAGTGAACATAAAAGATAGACTTGTAGATAGAGTAACATTGATGAATAGTGAAATAAAAGATAGACTTGTAGATAGAGTAACATTGATGAATAGTGAACATAAAAGATAGACTTGTAGATAGAGTAACATTGATGAATAGTGAACATAAAAGATAGACTTGTAGATAGAGTAACATTGATGAATAGTGAACATAAAAGATAGACTTGTAGATAGAGTAACATTGATGAATAGTGAACATAAAAGATAGACTTGTAGATAGAGTAACATTGATGAATAGTGAACATAAAAGATAGACTTGTAGATAGAGTAACATTGATGAATAGTGAACATAAAAGATAGACTTGTAGATAGAGTAACATTGATGAATAGTGAACATAAAAGATAGACTTGTAGATAGAGTAACATTGATGAATAGTGAACATAAAAGATAGACTTGTAGATAGAGTAACATTGATGAATAGTGAACATAAAAGATAGACTTGTAGATAGAGTAACATTGATGAATAGTGAACATAAAAGATAGACTTGTAGATAGAGTAACATTGATGAATAGTGAACATAAAAGATAGACTTGTAGATAGAGTAACATTGATGAATAGTGAACATAAAGATAGACTTGTAGATAGAGTAACATTGATGAATAGTGAACATAAAAGATAGACTTGTAGATAGAGTAACATTGATGAATAGTGAACATAAAAGATAGACTTGTAGATAGAGTAACATTGATGAATAGTGAACATAAAAGATAGACTTGTAGATAGAGTAACATTGATGAATAGTGAACATAAAAGATAGACTTGTAGATAGAGTAACATTGATGAATAGTGAACATAAAAGATAGACTTGTAGATAGAGTAACATTGATGAATAGTGAACATAAAAGATAGACTTGTAGATAGAGTAACATTGATGAATAGTGAACATAAAAGATAGACTTGTAGATAGAGTAACATTGATGAATAGTGAACATAAAAGATAGACTTGTAGATAGAGTAACATTGATGAATAGTGAACATAAAAGATAGACTTGTAGATAGAGTAACATTGATGAATAGTGAACATAAAAGATAGACTTGTAGATAGAGTAACATTGATGAATAGTGAACATAAAAGATAGACTTGTAGATAGAGTAACATTGATGAATAGTGAACATAAAAGATAGACTTGTAGATAGAGTAACATTGATGAATAGTGAACATAAAAGATAGACTTGTAGATAGAGTAACATTGATGAATAGTGAACATAAAAGATAGACTTGTAGATAGAGTAACATTGATGAATAGTGAACATAAAAGATAGACTTGTAGATAGAGTAACATTGATGAATAGTGAACATAAAAGATAGACTTGTAGATAGAGTAACATTGATGAATAGTGAACATAAAAGATAGACTTGTAGATAGAGTAACATTGATGAATAGTGAACATAAAAGATAGACTTGTAGATAGAGTAACATTGATGAATAGTGAACATAAAAGATAGACTTGTAGATAGAGTAACATTGATGAATAGTGAACATAAAAGATAGACTTGTAGATAGAGTAACATTGATGAATAGTGAACATAAAAGATAGACTTGTAGATAGAGTAACATTGATGAATAGTGAACATAAAAGATAGACTTGTAGATAGAGTAACATTGATGAATAGTGAACATAAAAGATAGACTTGTAGATAGAGTAACATTGATGAATAGTGAACATAAAAGATAGACTTGTAGATAGAGTAACATTGATGAATAGTGAACATAAAAGATAGACTTGTAGATAGAGTAACATTGATGAATAGTGAACATAAAAGATAGACTTGTAGATAGAGTAACATTGATGAATAGTGAACATAAAAGATAGACTTGTAGATAGAGTAACATTGATGAATAGTGAACATAAAAGATAGACTTGTAGATAGAGTAACATTGATGAATAGTGAACATAAAAGATAGACTTGTAGATAGAGTAACATTGATGAATAGTGAACATAAAAGATAGACTTGTAGATAGAGTAACATTGATGAATAGTGAACATAAAAGATAGACTTGTAGATAGAGTAACATTGATGAATAGTGAACATAAAAGATAGACTTGTAGATAGAGTAACATTGATGAATAGTGAACATAAAAGATAGACTTGTAGATAGAGTAACATTGATGAATAGTGAACATAAAAGATAGACTTGTAGATAGAGTAACATTGATGAATAGTGAACATAAAAGATAGACTTGTAGATAGAGTAACATTGATGAATAGTGAACATAAAAGATAGACTTGTAGATAGAGTAACATTGATGAATAGTGAACATAAAAGATAGACTTGTAGATAGAGTAACATTGATGAATAGTGAACATAAAAGATAGACTTGTAGATAGAGTAACATTGATGAATAGTGAACATAAAAGATAGACTTGTAGATAGAGTAACATTGATGAATAGTGAACATAAAAGATAGACTTGTAGATAGAGTAACATTGATGAATAGTGAACATAAAAGATAGACTTGTAGATAGAGTAACATTGATGAATAGTGAACATAAAAGATAGACTTGTAGATAGAGTAACATTGATGAATAGTGAACATAAAAGATAGACTTGTAGATAGAGTAACATTGATGAATAGTGAACATAAAAGATAGACTTGTAGATAGAGTAACATTGATGAATAGTGAACATAAAAGATAGACTTGTAGATAGAGTAACATTGATGAATAGTGAACATAAAAGATAGACTTGTAGATAGAGTAACATTGATGAATAGTGAACATAAAAGATAGACTTGTAGATAGAGTAACATTGATGAATAGTGAACATAAAAGATAGACTTGTAGATAGAGTAACATTGATGAATAGTGAACATAAAAGATAGACTTGTAGATAGAGTAACATTGATGAATAGTGAACATAAAAGATAGACTTGTAGATAGAGTAACATTGATGAATAGTGAACATAAAAGATAGACTTGTAGATAGAGTAACATTGATGAATAGTGAACATAAAAGATAGACTTGTAGATAGAGTAACATTGATGAATAGTGAACATAAAAGATAGACTTGTAGATAGAGTAACATTGATGAATAGTGAACATAAAAGATAGACTTGTAGATAGAGTAACATTGATGAATAGTGAACATAAAAGATAGACTTGTAGATAGAGTAACATTGATGAATAGTGAACATAAAAGATAGACTTGTAGATAGAGTAACATTGATGAATAGTGAACATAAAAGATAGACTTGTAGATAGAGTAACATTGATGAATAGTGAACATAAAAGATAGACTTGTAGATAGAGTAACATTGATGAATAGTGAACATAAAAGATAGACTTGTAGATAGAGTAACATTGATGAATAGTGAAAATAAAAGATAGACTTGTAGATAGAGTAACATTGATGAATAGTGAACATAAAAGATAGACTTGTAGATAGAGTAACATTGATGAATAGTGAACATAAAAGATAGACTTGTAGATAGAGTAACATTGATGAATAGTGAACATAAAAGATAGACTTGTAGATAGAGTAACATTGATGAATAGTGAACATAAAAGATAGACTTGTAGATAGAGTAACATTGATGAATAGTGAACATAAAAGATAGACTTGTAGATAGAGTAACATTGATGAATAGTGAACATAAAAGATAGACTTGTAGATAGAGTAACATTGATGAATAGTGAACATAAAAGATAGACTTGTAGATAGAGTAACATTGATGAATAGTGAAAATAAAAGATAGACTTGTAGATAGAGTAACATTGATGAATAGTGAACATAAAAGATAGACTTGTAGATAGAGTAACATTGATGAATAATGAACATAAAAGATAGACTTGTAGATAGAGTAACATTGATGAATATGAACATAAAAGATAGACTTGTAGATAGAGTAACATTGATGAATAGTGAACATAAAAGATAGACTTGTAGATAGAGTAACATTGATGAATAGTGAACATAAAAGATAGACTTGTAGATAGAGTAACATTTGAAAGAGTTAACCTGGAAAGAAAATATAATGTTTAAATCCGGGTTGAAGTTATAGGTCAATGACTGTTATATATTATACAACCATGGAGGACGCACACACACATCCGGGTTGAAGTTATAGGTCAATGACTGTTATATATTATACAACCATGGAGGACGCGCACACACACATCCGGGTTGAAGTTATAGGTCAATGACTGTTATATATTATACAACCATGGAGGACGCGCACACACACATCCGGTTGAAGTTATAGGTCAATGACTGTTATATATTATACAACCATGGAGGACGCGCACACACACATCCGGGTTGAAGTTATAGGTCAATGACTGTTATATATTATACAACCATGGAGGACGCGCACACACACATCCGGGTTGAAGTTATAGGTCATGACTGTTATATATTATACAACCATGGAGGACGCGCACACACACATCCGGGTTGAAGTTATAGGTCAATGACTGTTATATTATACAACCATGGAGGACGCGCACACACACATCCGGGTTGAAGTTATAGGTCAATGACTGTTATATATTATACAACCATGGAGGACGCGCACACACACATCCGGGTTGAAGTTATAGGTCAATGACTGTTATATATTATACAACCATGGAGGACGCGCACACACACATCCGGGTTGAAGTTATAGGTCAATGACTGTTATATATTATACAACCATGGAGGACGCGCACACACACATCCGGGTTGAAGTTATAGGTCAATGACTGTTATATATTATACAACCATGGAGGACGCGCACACACACATCCGGGTTGAAGTTATAGGTCAATGACTGTTATATATTATACAACCATGGAGGTCGCGCACACACACATCCGGGTTGAAGTTATAGGTCAATGACTGTTATATTATACAACCATGGAGGACGCGCACACACACATCCGGGTTGAAGTTATAGGTCAATGACTGTTATATATTATACAACCATGGAGGACGCGCACACACACATCCGGGTTGAAGTTATAGGTCAATGACTGTTATATATTATACAACCATGGAGGACGCGCACACACACATCCGGGTTTGAAGTTATAGGTCAATGACTGTTATATATTATACAACCATGGAGGACGCGCACACACACATCCGGGTTGAAGTTATAGGTCAATGACTGTTATATATTATACAACCATGGAGGACGCGCACACACACATCCGGGTTGAAGTTATAGGTCAATGACTGTTATATATTATACAACCATGGAGGACGCGCACACACACATCCGGGTTGAAGTTATAGGTCAATGACTGTTATATATTATACAACCATGGAGGACGCGCACACACACATCCGGGTTGAAGTTATAGGTCAATGACTGTTATATATTATACAACCATGGAGGACGCGCACACACACATCCGGGTTGAAGTTATAGGTCAATGACTGTTATATATTATACAACCATGGAGGACGCGCACACACACATCCGGGTTGAAGTTATAGGTCAATGACTGTTATATATTATACAACCATGGAGGACGCGCACACACACATCCGGGTTGAAGTTATAGGTCAATGACTGTTATATATTATACAACCATGGAGGACGCGCACACACATCCGGGTTGAAGTTATAGGTCAATGACTGTTATATATTATACAACCATGGAGGACGCACACACACACACACACACATACATACACACACACTAGCACACCCCCTCACACCCAACCCCATGCACACACACACACATCCACACACACACCCAACCCCATACACACAGACACATACATACAAACACATACATACATACACACACACACACACACACACACACACACACATCCACACATCCACACACACACACACACACACACACACACACACACACAGATGTATCCTTTTGGTATTACTCTCGTGGCTTCGTGGGTCATCCAATATTAAGGGCGGTCACCGTTTTTTTTTTTTTTCTCTCTTTTTCTCTTTCCCTGGCTTGTATCCATTCGGCCCCATTCAGCCAACTGTTTTGAGACGTTTATCCCCATTCAGGTGTCGATTTCTTCCTGGCGAGCGATAGCGAGCCAGCATTGGATGACAAAATTCGGCTTCGCCGGAGACATTTTTCTATCGAAATATTTACAAATTTAGCTTGCTGCCAAAACAAAAATATTTTTACGCTGGCTTGCTACCGCTCGCCAGGAAAATTTTGACACCTGGATGGGGGTAAACGTCTTAAAACAGTAGGCTGAATGGGGCCGAATGGATACAAGCCAACGAGAGAAGGAGAGAAAGAAAAAAAGCGAGGTGGGTCATCCAATATTAACCCAAGCTACATAATATATTCCCGGCCTCCAACACCACAGGCACAGGCGGCTCATTCCACACTAACATATTCCCGGCCTCCAGCACCACAGGCACAGGCGGCTCATTCCACACTAACATATTCCCGGCCTCCAACACCACAGGCACAGGCGGCTCATTCCACACTAACATATTCCCGGCCTCCAGCACCACAGGCACAGGCGGCTCATTCCACACTATATGTTTATTGAGTTTCTGGAACCGGAAGTGTATAACTCTTCCTCCACCAACCACGATATAGTATTTATTTATTATTATTATTTTTTTTTTTTTTGGTCTATGTGGATTGAAGATTCGATCACTCGACACAATGCAGTCTTACTCCATACACACATGACTGTACGCACATATAGTCCTCAACTCTTTCCCGCACACGTGCAATATGTGTATATGTGTGTATGTGTTTCAGGTTGGGGAGGGGTTATGTGTATAATTGATGCAAATGTACATGAATATTGCAAGAGTACGGTGGTGTAGCAAGAATACTGCTTGCATAGTGGCTTCCTGTTAAGAGTGCTGGTTTCTGAGTTAAATTTCTCCTAGGCGACATAGATGTGTGTGAATTTGTGTTTTGTTTTTGTTTTGTTTCTTTGTTGTATTGTCCTTGCTCGGGCTCTGTCTCGAGTCCTCTCCCCCCTCCCCCACCCTCCACACACACACAACACACACACATAACACACACATACGCACACACACACACACACACACACAACACACACGCAACACACACACACACACACACATACACAATACACATACACACACACACAAATGGGGTATGTGCCAGGGTAGATAGATAGATTTTTTTTTTTTTTTTTTTAAGAAACAATGCACGGAGGAAGGAAAAACACAGATAAAACAAAAAGGTCCATGTGCCTAAAGGCATCCTCCATTCATAAAATGTTTGTAACAACTGGATTTAAACATTTGTAGATTGTAAGTTTGTGGAAAGCAATTCGAGGGAAGTGAATTCCAAAGAGTAGTAGCTCTGGGGATAAATGAATTCTGATAAGCAGAAGTTCTGCATTGTGGAGGAGAAAGTGTAAATTCATGGGCGCTATCAGCTGCCCTAGTTCTACGGGGAAAGATGTGGAGAGGCGGCACAATTGAAGCAAGTTCCTCGGAACAATTGCTGTGAAAATATCTGTAGAATAATGCAAGGGATGCAACGTTTATTCGTATGGATAATGTAGGAAGGTCCTGTGTGATTGCAGGGTTATTGATTAATCTAATAGCTTTATTTTGAATTTTGTCCAACTGCCTCAATGCAACCACTCCACTTCCACCCCACAGAGGTGAACAGTAACAAGATAAATAGATAGATAGAAAAGTGCTGGTTGTTGTGTGCATGTAAGTGTGTGTCTGTGGGAAAAATAAAACAACCTAGAATTCAAACACATTTATTTTATTTTGCTTTATTACTTCGTGAAGCGAAACAAACATGACAGAATAATATACAAAGAAGAAACTAAACAAATAATGCATAATTATATAAACTAAACAATTATAATATGAAAGCCCTAAAGTCCAACTATCCGGTCATTAAAATGCAATTACTTATTCATTTCTTTGGAAGTAACTATTATATGTAAAATGTAAATCATATTAAGTTTATGATCATGTATTACGTCACTAACACAATGTATAATGTAATAGTTATATCGATAGATAAAAAATGCCACCGGCGAATATTGTAATAAACTCATTTAAGGGGGGTCACCGCGAAGTAGACCGAATGAGAGGTGGAAGGATGGAGTGAGGAAGTACATGAACGAAGGCGGTGCTGGTTGGGGGGTGGGGCGTCGACTGACTGGGGACAGAGGTGCATGGGGGCGGTTCGTTCGTGGCCACCCCTTCGGGGATCACGGCGTCAGGCAACAGATAGATAGATAGACCGCCTTTGTTTTATCTTTCTCTCCTTTTATCTCTTTCCCTGGCTTGCATCCATTCGGCCCCATTCAGCCCCATTCAGCTAACTGTTTTAAGATGTTTATCCCCATCCAGGTGTCGATTTCTTCTTGGCGAGCGATAGCGAGCCAACATTGTATGGAGAAATCCGGCTTCGCCGGAGAAATTTTTCTATCGAAAAATTTACGAATTTAGCTTGCTGTAAACAATTTTTTTGTATATAGGCTATGCTGGCTCGTTACCGCTCGCCAGGAAAATATTAACACCTGGATGGGGGTAAATGTATTAAAACAGTAGGCTGAATTGGGCCAAATGGATACAAGCCAAAGAGAGAGGGAGAGCAAGAGAAAACAAACGAGGTGGATGAACATAATGGCAGTAATGATTTAATGCACCTTACAGTATGTTGCAGATAGCTTTATAAAAATACATAATTATATTTTAAATCTTTCTTAACACCAATAACCTCCCAAATGAAATTAATTAAAACATGTCATCCTCCCAGGATTCGAACCCAGGATACAACACACCGAACTTACAGGCTCTAACCATTACACCATCAAGCCCGTTAAAAGTACAGCACATGGCCCCCATAAATATTAATTTATCGAGTATTGGATTATAATTTTAATCATGAAAAATATAGGGGGCAGTTGAATATACGTCCATTGTTTAATAATTATCTTAGGTATATAAAACTGTCTCCGCCAAACTAAATAATTAATTTAAGTTAGAAGAGGCTTCTATTCTCTTTTCAAACCATTTATATTGTTCATGTTGAATGATAAATACCTGCACACAGATAGTTAAAACTAAAATGAGTAAATAAGTATGGAAAATAGCACGTGATAATTATATCATAACCAAATAATGAATACTTCATTAATAATAATATTGGAAGTAATATGCAGTAATGTGGATAGAAGTTTCGGAAATATAAATGCCAAAAATATTTCAAATGCATTTATATTTATCTAAAAGTAACATTTAAAAAGACTTCCGAACATGCTTCTTAATAAAAAAGATTTGCTTAAGGGAGCCCACCTGGCTTTTTTTTTCTCTCCCTCTCTCTTTGGTTTGTATCCGTTTGGCCCCAATCAGCCTACTGTTTTAAGACGCTTACCCCCATCCAGGTGTCAATAATTTCCTGGCGAGCGGTAGCGAGCAAGCATATATATATTTTTGTTTTGAAAGCAAGCTAAATTTGTACATTTTTCGATAGAAAAATGTCTCCGGCGAAGCCGAATTTCTCCATACAATGATGGATCGCTAACGCTCGCCAGGAAGAAATCGACACCTGGATCGGGATAAACGTCTTAAAACAGTTGGCTGAATTGGGCCGAATGGATACAAGCCAGGGAAAGAGAGAAAGACATAAAAAAGCCGGTGACCCCTCTTAAAGTGCGTATGCTACAATTATTATACTGTAGGTGAGTATAACGGAGAGCAAAAACACAAATGTACAAATGTATGTAAAAGCTCCCAAGGG
This sequence comes from Paralithodes platypus, assembly GCA_032716605.1. Lineage (NCBI taxonomy): Eukaryota > Metazoa > Arthropoda > Malacostraca > Decapoda > Lithodidae > Paralithodes > Paralithodes platypus. The sequence goes on from CM064566.1 coordinate 12,295,794, forward strand.
AATAACGACTGACTATAAAGCTATTATACAATTAACCACTTGCGAGTTTCAATCAATAAGGAAGTTGGAGTTGTAGGCGTTGATATTTAGCAGAATTACTAGCTAAAATGCCGTTGTAGTACATTTATAAATACCTAAAACCCAATTCAACCTACCTTTTATCCATCTTCAACCTATATTATTATTGCATTTTTATTCAATATCGATGTTGTACTGCCTGAAACTCGTAAGTGGTCCATTGGAAATAGTATATATATACGGATATAAGAGCTCGTTAGCAAATGGAGCCTGAGTACAGAACACAATACAGGCAGTTTAGGTTTATGAGTTTCAGTATCTATACATTACGTTATTGGACGTGACGATTAAGGGGGGGTCACTGGCTTTTTTTCTCTTTCTCTCCCTCTCTCTTTGGCTTGTGTCCATTCTGCCCCATTCAGCCTAATGTTTTAAGACCTTTACCCCCATCCAGGTTTCAATATTTTCCTGACGATCGGTAGCAAGCCAGCGTATATATTTTTTGTTATGACAGCAAGCTAAATGTGTACATTTTTCGATAGAAAAATTTCTCCGGCGAAGCCGGATTTCTCCATACAATGGTGGCTCGCTATCGTTCGCCAGGAAGAGATTGACACCTGGATGGGGATAAACGTCTTAAAACGGTTGGCCAAATATGGGCAAATGGATACAAGCCAGAAAAAAAGAGAAAAGGAGAGAAAGATCAAAAAAGAAGTTGACCTCCCTTAACAACGAACACTTATTAGGACTTAAGAGTTCAAGAATATCACTCCAAGTATTTATTGCAACAATTGTTGAGGGGAGGTCGATTTATTAAGGCCTATATATATATATATATATATATATATATATATATATATATATATATATATATATATATATATAAAGAGAGAGAGAGAGAGAGATGTATTCAGGCAAGCTATTTTCATCATCAATAATGCATTCACCAATTTGTCTACCAGATTGTATTTGCGATGTATTGAGTATTATTAATTATAAATGGAAATATAGATCTAGACACAATCTCATCAAAATAGCTATGCCTATTCTAATCCACTTAGATAATGAAATTCCATGCCTCAGTCTTACTCCAGTATATTTAAATTAAGTACAACAAACTTAAGTTAATATTAGACTCAATGTTATAACAAAGCAATACACAATTAGACTCTGAAGTACTATAACCTATATTGTAAATAGGTCACCAAATGTCTCCACCATCTGACTAGTCAACTGATAATTAAAGGGGAGTCACCGTTTGTTTTTATCTTTCTCTCCTTTTCTCTTTTTCCCTGGCTTGTATCCATTCGGCCCCATTCAGCCAACTGTTTTAAGACGTTTATCCCCATTCAGGTGTCGATTTATTCCTGGCGAACGATAGCGAGCCAGCATTGTATGGAGAAATCCGGCTTCGCCGGAGAAATTTTTCTATCGAAAAATTTACAAATTAAGTTTACTGCCAAAACAAAAATATGTATAATTATGCTGGATCGCTACCGCTCGCCAGGAAAATATTGACACCTGGATGAGGGTAAACGTCTTAAAACAGTAGGCTGAATTGGGCCGAATGGATAAAAGCCAAAGAGAGAGGGAGAGAAAGAGATAAAAGCGAGGTGGGCTCCATTAAAGAAACCACACTTGCAATTCATTCAGACTAATTATACTTTCATAATAAGATCACAAAGAGGAACAAAACTTATGTGGGCAACTTTACTTAGTACAAAAACATGTACACATCAAAGCCAGTATCACACGAGCACTTTTTCCATCAACGTTTATCCTCAACACTGGTCTGGCAGCTTATGAGGTAAACATATATAATGTTTGTCACCTAACCTCATCTATCATCAGTATAGTTGCTTTTGTTGTCGTTTCCTAAGCTGCCTGGCCAAACAGCCCCGAGTCCCTTAGGAAGGCCATGGCCGAGTCTAGATTCCGATACCAGTGTAAAATAGTCCAGACATGTTGTCAGTAAAATTTTGATCATCGAATTTTGACTATAAAATGTTTCGTGTGATACCAGCTTAAGAGTCTCATTGTACCATTTGTCTTTTCAATCCACGTGTGTACAATTATCAATATAGTACAGTCGTGTCGCCGCTGTCATTGCGTTTTGCTTTCTGTGTGCTGTATTAATGTCTGACGGATGTTGACTAGGATGTGTATAGATAGGGACATGTTTGTATATCTCACTCGAAACGATAAATTAATGCTTAGATAGTGCCGATACCAATTATTGAACGAAATATACTTGGTGCCACGACATCACTTATTTGGCCGACTGTACATATTAGCCAACTAGAATTAACCTACCGGAAAATTACATTAATATTATCCAAATGCTCTTGGAAGCTACACAATGTATTCAAGTCACCGGGGGCTCATCAGGTGTAATCCTCTTAACAGGTGCTCAGCCAACTTACCTGCAGGTCTGTAATAACTATATTACCTGATTACTGTATTAGCTGATAATGTAGTGGGTGGTGATCATGGAACTGTATTTTGACTCCTATTGCTGTAATGGTAATGTATCTGTGAACTATATACTAACATGTATGCATTATGCGGACTTTCCTCTAATATTCCCTCTGTTGAACACCATCTATCCTCCTACAAACCTGATCTTCTTTTCCTCACCGAAACTCAGGTGTCTGAAGCAACTGCCAGCAGCCCCTTCTCTGTATCCTCCTACGTTCTCCATCCTAGTTTCAAAGCCAAAGGTGGATGTTGTGCATATGTGCACAACAAACTCACTTGCTCTCGTGTTCCCGATTTCGACTCCTCTGAATTCTCAACTTTAGTACTAAAACTTTCCTGTCATTCTCTTACTAAATATTTCTGTGCCGTCTATCTTTCCCCTAACTCTTACCAACTTTCCCAAATTCTTTGGCTATCTAAGCTCTACAGTGGAACATATTCTATCCATTTCTCCTTTCTCAGAAGTCTCCATCTTAGGAGATTTCAACATTCACCACCGCCAATGGCTCTCCTCTCGCACTACTGACCAACCTGGTGAACAAGCCTATGTCCTTTCTATCCTAAATGACCTAGAGCAGTTAATTCAGCAACCCACCCGTATCGCCTCGGAGATCGGCCGAACATTCTTGACTTGTTTCTAATATCTAACCCTTCTTCTTATACTGTCAACCTTTTCTCTCCTTTGGGCTTCCTCCGACCATAAACTTATCTCTTTCACCTGTCCTATCACTCCAGTACGGCCACCCGATCCTCCTAGCTGGTGGCGCTTGTCGCACTTTGGCGCTGCCGACTGGGAGGCTCTCCGGCATTACTTCTTTGATTTCCCATGGAATGATTTCTGCATCCATGGCCGAGGACCCTCAGAGAGTGCTGAACGCATTACCGAGGTAATCCTATCGGGCATGGAAGCATACATTCCATTTTCTTTCTCTCAGTCTAATGTAAACAAATATTGGTTTACTCACGCCTGTTCTACTGCAGTCCGCAACAAGGAGGAAGCATTCAAACAGTACCGACGCCTTAAAACTCAAGAATTTCATTCTTCCTATGTTTCAGCCCGGAATCAAGTCAAATCTGTTCTTCGACTTGTCAAACACTCTTTTATCAATAATAAATGCACTGAACTATCCAACTCTAACTCTTCCCAAGCTTTCTGGCATCTAGCCAAAAACCTCTCCAACAATTTTTCTTCCTCGTCTCTCCCTCCCCTTTTCCACTCTGATGGCACAACCATCACTTCTTCCTCTGACAAAGCTAAACTCTTCGCTCAAATATTTGCTAGAAACTCCACCTTAGATGATTCCGCTGCTATTCCTCCCTCTCCACCCCCTTCCCCCCTACTTATGCCTAATATCCTAATCTCTTCTAAAGATGTACTTTCTACCTTCTCTGGGCTTAATACTAAGAAGACATACGGTCCGGACGGTGTTCCTCCTGTTGTACTAAAAAACTGTGCTACCGTGATGACTGCCTGCCTAGGCAAACTTTTTCGTCTCTGTCTCTCCTCTAACGTCTTCCCTTCATGCTGGAAGTTTGCTCTCCTTTAAGCTGTCCCAAAGATGGGTGACCGCTCTCAACCCTCCAACTACCGTCCAATTGCTCTCATCTCTTGTATCTCTAAAGTTTTTGAAACTATTCTTGCTTCCAAATTTCTTAAGCATTTCTCTTCTCATAATTTACTCTCAGATCACCAGTCTGGCTTCCTTAACCTCTAAAGCGCGAGCTGTATGTAGTGGACACCATATAACTGGGCTACGATATTAGGCCCCATTCCCACCTAAAATCGTCATTTCACGATAAATATCGTTATTACTTATTCCTATGTGCCTATTTTACGTTTAATATGAAGATGGTAACATGTAACAACAATAAAACAAGTGGGAATAGTGATTATATGGCAAAATCGCGAATTATTGCCGACTGGTCTTCTTGAGGCCTGAAGCCTGACTGACTCACTCTCTCACACTCTCTCTTACGCAACACACTCGCTAGTCACATAACCACACCCTAGAATTGGCTTGGAGATGGCACGAAAATAAACCAATAAATAAGGGAATAAGAGGGAAAATAGGTGATAATTGAAAGGGGGGGAAAAGGGGGGAAGGAGGGAATTTTGACACATGTGGAGGAGTGATAGAAGGTATAGAGGGGAATTATCTCACTTAAACACCATTTATGTTGTCTTAACCCTCTCCGACATATGACGAGATTTTGAGCCGATTAGGGATACTTTAAAGCCTTTGTTACCATCAGGGGTATTTAAAAACCTTTAGTTTAGTTACTTCAACCTCTGCAGTTGTCTTTGAGTTAGCTGTGGGTAGAAAACTAATTTTGGAGAGGTAATTATAAGAGTGAGAGAACTCTATTTCTTATTGCTAATCTGGCAACATCTGCGTCATATGAGTCTGAAGGGGTTAAGAGTGTTCCCGCCTTTGCCCACCAAAATCTCTTAAGAGTGTTCTCGCCGTTCCCGGGTTAAAGGTTGCTTTACTGGTGATCTTCTTTCATATCTTACTTCGGTGAGACCTTTTCTATTGCGCTAGACATATTGAAGGCCTTCGATAGAGTCTGGCACAAATCTTTAATTTCTAAACTACCCTCCTTCGGTTTCTATCCCTCCATCTGTGCCTTTGGCTCTAATTTCCTTTCCGGCCGTTCCATAGCTGCAGTTGTGGTCTGCCATCGCTCACTTCCTCATCCTATCAACTCCGGTGTTCCTCAGGGCTCTTTCCTATCTCCTATTCTCTTTCTAATTTTCATAAATGATCTTCTCAATTGTACCCCCAGTCCCATCCATTCATACGCAGACGACTCTAACTTACACTACTCAATTAGTTTTCCAGAACGCCCCAGCCAGCAATCCCTCAAAGACAAACGTAATAAAGCCATACAACACTTATCTTCTGATCTAACTACTATTTCCAATTGGGGCAGGGAAAAGCTTGTTGCCTTTAACGCTTCCATAACCCAATTTCTCCATCCATCTACCCTTCCGGAACTCCCAGCAGACTATCCCTTATTCTTCAACAATACAAAAATCAATCCTTCATCTTCTCTCAATATTCTTGGTGTCTCTTTTTCTTCTGCTCTCACTTGAAAGGACCATATTACCAGTCTTGCTAAAGCAGCCTCCCAGAAGCTGGGTGCGCTCAACCGCCTCAAGGGGTTCTTTACCCCTGCACAGCTTCTTGCTCAGTGCGTCCTTGTATTGAGTATTGTTTACATCTGTGGGGAGGATCCTCTCATGCCGCACTCCTAGACAAAGTAGAAATGAAGGCCTTTCGTATCATTAATTCCCGCCCACTCACCAACTCTCTGCAATCTCTCTCTTTGCCGCAATGTTGCATCTCTCTTGCTATTCTATCAATACTACAATAATCAGTGCTCCTCAGAGCTCTTCCAGTGCATACCACCTCCTATACGTAGGGTACGTGGTACCCGTCTTGCAACACAATCCCACCCCTACTCTGTGCAACTCTCTGACCCAAGAGTGAAACTTTACTCTCAGACTTTCTTCTATTCAACAGCTGAGCTCTGGAACTCTCTCCCAGAATCAGTCTTTCCCTCCTCCTATGACTTAAATTGCTTCAAACTCCGTGTGTCCAGGCATTATGGCTCGAACGTCCCTTGATTTGGGCCCTGTCACTCTTTCAAGTATGGGGGAGGCACTCACTGCGTGCATTTCTGCCTTTTGTCTCCCTCACTCAAATAGAAAAAAGGGGGGGATGGTTCACTTTCTGGTCGATATTTTCCTTTATTAAATATGTTTCTAGTTTCCTCCCTAAACCTCCATCAAACTTTAATAACACATCCATTAGATGGGGGAAATAATGGATGTGTTAATTTCACATTTTTCGGTAGAAAAATGTCCCTGCCGAAGGTCGGGTTTTCCAAAATTACAGGTTCACTATCGTTCGCCAGGGAAAACATCGACATTTAAAAAGCACGAAAAGTTTTACTATTGAAAAATAAATGGGATGAAAGGTCTTAAAATCTACAAACTAATGGGGCTAAGCATAAGGGAGAAGGGAGGCCAGAAAACTAAACCATCTCCCCTTAAGACTTGCTCAGTGTTCAGCATGAGGTGCTCAGTGTTCAGCATGAGGTGCTCAGTGTTCAGCATGAGGTATATGTAATTATGCATATAATTATGATATTATATAGTTTACACACACGTTATAAGGGGAGGTGGGTTGTTTTTCTAGACCCCCTTTCTCCGTCATATAATTAGCCCCATTAGTTTTCAGATTTGTAGATGCCTGCCCCATTAGTTTGTCGATTTCAAGGCATTTCGCCCCATTTCTTTGTCAATATTAAGATCTTTCGTGATATTTAGGTGTCGATTTTTTACTAGGCGAACGATACTGAGCATGTAATTTTGGAAGAACCGGCCTTCGGCCGGTAAATGTTTCTATCGAAAAATATACAAATTAATCAACAAAGGGGGTCTGATGGATTATATACTGCATATATAAAGTATATATACAGTATATAGTGTATATTTTGTATTTCTTATTATTATTTTTTGTTTTTACTTAGGAGGTCTAGCGAGGACACTAGAAAAAAAACAAAATCCACCAAAAAGTGAACCATCCCCCTTTAAACACCGTTCTTTGATCAAATAAGTGGCATAATTCACCGTTGATTACAAATACTAAATGATAAATAAGTTCAAATATTATTGTACGTGATGTGAAATAAGTCGTGTTTCCGCTGTCATTTCGTTTTTGCTCGCTGTGTGCTGTATCAATGCCTGTCAGATGTTGAATAGGGTGTGTAAAGATAGGAACATATTTGTATATCTCACTCGAAACGATGAATTAAGGCTTAGATAATAAACATACACAAGAATAACAAATGTTTTGTATATTTGTATTTGATAGTGACATATAACCTGAATGAAACGACGATAGTAGGGTTGTGTGGTGGCTGATAACGACCGTGTTTGATGGAAGAGCAATACTTGTTTGGTGGTTTCACAGGCACGGCACGGTAGCCTTGTCCGTTTCCTAGTCATTCAGGTGTGACTTTCACCTCATGACACAGGGACAAGTGGCTTATTTCTACGCTTTTGGTAATGCACAATATTGACGAAAATTAGGGGACGGTGTGAAACAAGCTGTGGCAATATATCATACTGATCCAACTATTTGTTAATAAGTTATTCCCAAAAAACAATGCCTCACGGCCTCTGAAACCCATAGTAGTTACCACATGTAATTCTTTAGCTCTATAAAATTGTCTAAACGTAGCTGAAATCACATACAAAATAGGTCGCCGGTGCATCATAGGCATCATTGTCATAGTAAGGCACACTGGTACGTTTATAACTGCATGGAGTGTATCAAGGTAATGTGTGCGTATTGGTTTACCAGAGAGATGTGAATATATGGCGTTCTTCATAGATATCTTGTGTTATTGTTTTCCAGAGAGATGGGAATATATGGCGTTCTCCATAGATACCTTGTGTTATTGTTTTCCAGAGAGATGGTAATATATGGCGTTCTCCATAGATATCTTGTGTTATTGTTTTCCAGAGAGATGGGAATATATGGCGTTCTCCATAGATATCTTGTGTTATTGTTTTCCAGAGAGATGGGAATATATGGCGTTCTCCATAGATATCTTGTGTTATTGTTTTCCAGAGAGATGGGAATATATGGCGTTCTCCATAGATATCTTGTGTTATTGTTTTCCAAAGAGATGGGAATGGATGACGTTCTCTATAGATTTATCGTGTTTGTTATTGTGTGAGGACAGGGCGACACTTTTATCAGGTGAGCTATCTAAGGGGAGATGGGCCGTTTTCTGTGCCCTTTTCTTCATCATGCTTATCTCCACTAGTTTTGAGATTTTATGAGGTTTGTCCAATTAGTTTGTCGATTTAAGACCTTTCGCCCCTTTTGTTGTCGATATTAAGACCTGGTGTGCCCTTTAGGTGTTAATGTTTGTCCTGGCGAGCGATAGCGAGCCTGTAATTGTAGAGGAACCGGCCTTTGGCCGTGACATCTCTCTACCGAAAAATGTACAAATTAATCTCGAAGGGGGAATCTAATGGTTGTCTTTTTAAGTTTGATGGAGGTCTAGGGAGGAAACTAACAAATATATAATTAGATAGACCCCCAAAATAACCACTGTCCCCTTAAACTTAAAGCCTTCTGGGGTGTGATGGGACTGCAGAGGTCTGAGGGGACTGAGGGAGAGGGGAGCCTATATCTCCTCTGGGGTGTGAGGGGACTGCAGAGGTCTGAGGGGACTGAGGGAGAGGGGAGCCTATATCTCCTCTGGGGTGTGAGGGGACTGCAGAGGTCTGAGGGGACTGAGGGAGAGGGGAGCCTATATCTCCTCTGGGGTGTGAGGGGACTGCAGAGGTCTGAGGGGACTGAGGGAGAGGGGAGCCTATATCTCCTCTGGGGTGTGAGGGGACTGCAGAGGTCTGAGGGGACTGAGGGAGAGGGGAGCCTATATCTCCTCTGGGGTGTGAGGGGACTGCAGAGGTCTGAGGGGACTGAGGGAGAGGGGAGCCTATATCTCCTCTGGGGTGTGAGGGGACTGCAGAGGTCTGAGGGGACTGAGGGAGAGGGGAGCCTATATCTCCTCTGGGGTGTGAGGGGACTGCAGAGGTCTGAGGGGACTGAGGGAGAGGGGAGCCTATATCTCCTCTGGGGTGTGAGGGGACTGCAGAGGTCTGAGGGGACTGAGGGAGAGGGGAGCCTATATCTCCTCTGGGGTGTGAGGGGACTGCAGAGGTCTGAGGGGACTGAGGGAGAGGGGAGCCTATATCTCCTCTGGGGTGTGAGGGGACTGCAGAGGTCTGAGGGGACTGAGGGAGAGGGGAGCCTATATCTCCTCTGGGGTGTGAGGGGACTGCAGAGGTCTGAGGGGACTGAGGGAGAGGGGAGCCTATATCTCCTCTGGGGTGTGAGGGGACTGCAGAGGTCTGAGGGGACTGAGGGGGAGGGGAGCCTATATATACTCTGGGGTGTGAGGGGACTGCAGAGGTCTGAGGGGACTGAGGGAGAGGGGAGCCTATATCTCCTCTGGGGTGTGAGGGGACTGCAGAGGTCTGAGGGGACTGAGGGAGAGGGGAGCCTATATCTCCTCTGGGGTGTGAGGGGACTGCAGAGGTCTGAGGGGACTGAGGGAGAGGGGAGCCTATATCTCCTCTGGGGTGTGAGGGGACTGCAGAGGTCTGAGGGGACTGAGGGAGAGGGGAGCCTATATCTCCTCTGGGGTGTGAGGGGACTGCAGAGGTCTGAGGGGACTGAGGGGGAGGGGAGCCTATATCTCCTCTGGGGTGTGAGGGGACTGCAGAGGTCTGAGGGGACTGAGGGAGAGGGGAGCCTATATCTCCTCTGGGGTGTGAGGGGACTGCAGAGGTCTGAGGGGACTGAGGGAGAGAGGGGAGCCTATATCTCCTCTGGGGTGTGAGGGGACTGCAGAGGTCTGAGGGGACTGAGGGAGAGGGGAGCCTATATCTCCTCTGGGGTGTGAGGGGACTGCAGAGGTCTGAGGGGACTGAGGGAGAGGGGAGCCTATATCTCCTCTGGGGTGTGAGGGGACTGCAGAGGTCTGAGGGGACTGAGGGAGAGGGGAGCCTATATCTCCTCTGGGGTGTGAGGGGACTGCAGAGGTCTGAGGGGACTGAGGGAGAGGGGAGCCTATATCTCCTCTGGGGTGTGAGGGGACTGCAGAGGTCTGAGGGGACTGAGGGAGAGGGGAGCCTATATCTCCTCTGGGGTGTGAGGGGACTGCAGAGGTCTGAGGGGACTGAGGGAGAGGGGAGCCTATATCTCCTCTGGGGTGTGAGGGGACTGCAGAGGTCTGAGGGGACTGAGGGGGAGGGGAGCCTATATCTCCTCTGGGGTGTGAGGGGACTGCAGAGGTCTGAGGGGACTGAGGGAGAGGGGAGCCTATATCTCCTCTGATTGAAGTGTTTTGATATTGGGGGTGGGGGTTGGGGTTGGGGGGGTCAAGAAATCATATGGGTTATGGTGATTCGGGTTTACCACCCCATAATATTCACTAAGTAATTATAACCTTTAACTGTGTTGGTGGTATAATAGTTTAGATGCTGATGTTCTGGGTGTGGTGTACCGAGTTCGAATCCCGGGAGGACCATCTGCTTTCATTAGTGTATTCAAGTACATTGGGTTTTGTAATAGATGATTAATGTTAAGAACGGGGTCTTCCTTAATAATTAGATTTGGAATACTCTTTCCTTTGTATAATTTCACAAGTTGTAGAGTGAATAAATTTCCCTTTTTATAATTTCACAAACTGTAGAGTGAATGTTTTAACTAGTTGTTCTAAACTGTTCCCAACAATATGTAATATTTGCACAATGAAAATCACGGAGTGGAAAAGAACTTATTCCGACGAATGTCCACTCTAATATCATAGTCTCTAGCACACCCATAAGAATTCGTGGACCCCCTATGTTTTTCTTTATGCAATTATATCTATCTGGGAAGATTTTTGGATGGAATTATCTTTTTATTAAATAGTCTATATAGTTGTACAGTTGATGTACAGAGATAAATATTCACAAACTCGTTTTCAGAGATTTACTTCCATAATTATAAATAAGTGAAGTCCACGAATATTGATGAGTAGGCTAGAGACTATGGTATCCGAGTGTACATTCAGTTACATTAATACGTTGACCACACAGTCATTCTGGTCTTTAACAAATAATTAGATTTTTTTTTAGTTGAGATATGCAAAGGCATTGGGAGAAGATAATAGGAAATCAAAATATGTTTTTACCATAGAGGGTTTAAAGGGGGATGGTTCATTTTTAGGTCGATATTTTCATGTATTTATTATATTTCTAGTTTTCTCCCTAAACCTCCATCACATTTGAATACAAATCCATTAGATACCCCTTCTAGATTAATTTGTACATTTTTCGGTAGAAAAACTTCCTGGCCAAAGGCCAGTTCTTCCAAAATTACAGGATCACTATCGTTCACCAGGACACAAATCGACACCTAAGTATCACGAATGGTCTTAATATTGACAAATAAATGGAGTGAACGGTCCTAAAATCGCCAAACTAATGGGTCGAACGTCTTAACATCTGAACACTAGTGGGGCTAAACATGAGGGAGAAGGGGGGCAAGAAAAACGACCCATCTCCCCTTAATGGCAATCACTGCCGAGACCGGGTGCAGTATGAGTGACATTCCACATATTGTTTTTAACGACGTCTGTTCTATATTATTTTAACACTGTTTAACCGATTTTATGCAGCTTAAGAAGGATCTGTGGTAGCTAAAGGGGTTGATGGATACAATTCGATGCCTTATAATTGCCAGAGGTCCTTCCTAGACTGAGTAAAATCGATTATTAGTTGCCAGAATATAATGAAAAAGATGTCGCCGGTACAGTAGGAGATATTATTTGTGGATTTGGAAGAACATCTGCAAAGCTGGCTTCTGCCTAAAGTTAGAATAGTGGACATATTTATAGCCAATGGCGTATGGAAATAGTACTGTTAATGGGAGATGGATCGTCTTTCTGGTCACCTTTCTCCCTCATGTTAGGACCCATTATTTGCTGTATATACATACATTATACATATACATAAACACATCTACAGCGCATTATACATAGTCATACACACATCTACAGCATTATACATATACATACACACACCTACAACACATTATACATATACATACACACATCTACAGCACATTATACATATCCATACACACACCTACAACACATTATACATATCCATACACACATCTACAACACATTATACATATACATACACACATCTACAGCACATTATACATATCCATACACACACCTACAACACATTATACATATCCATACACACATCTACAGCACATTATACAATATACATACACACACCTACAACACATTATACATATACATACACACATCTACAGCACATTATATATATCCATACACACACCTACAACACATTATACATATCCATACACACATCTACAACACATTATACATATACATACACACATCTACAACATTATAAATATACCTACACACATCTACAATACATTATACATATACATACACACATCTACAGCACATTATACATATACATACACACATCAACAGCACATTATACATATACATTCACACATATACAACACATTATACATATACATACACACATCTACAACACATTATACATCTACACATCTACAGTACATTATACATATACATACACACGTCTACAACACATTATACATCTACATACACACATCTACAGCACATTATACATATACATACACACATCTACAGCACATTATACATATACATACACACATCTACAACACATTATACATATACATACACACATCTACAACACATTATACATATACATACACACATCTACAATACATTATACATCTACACATCTACAGTACATTATACATATACATACACACATCTACAACACATTATACATATACATACACACATCTACAGCACATTATACATATACATACACACATCTACAACACATTATACATATACATACACACATCTACAACACATTATACATATACATACACACATCTACAACACATTATACATATACACATCTACAGTACATTATACATATACATACACACATCTACAACACATTATACATCTACATACACACATCTAAAGCATTATACATATACATACACACATCTACTGCATTATACATATACATACACACATCTAGAGTGCATTATACATATACATACACACATCTACAGCACATTATACATATACATACACACATCTACAGCACATTATACATATACATACACACATCTACAACACATTATACATATACATACACACATCTACAACACATTATACATATACAGTACATACACACATCTACAACACATTATACATATACATACACACATCTACAGCGCATTATACATATACATACACACATCTACAGCACATTATACATATACATACACACATCTACAACACATTATACATATACATACACACATCTACAACACATTATACATATACATACACACATCTACAACACATTATACATATACATACACACATCTACAACACATTATACATATACATACACACATCTACAGCACATTATACATATACATACACACATCTACAGCACAATATACATATACATACACACATCCACAACACATTATACATATACATACACACATCTACAACACATTATACATATACATACACACATCTACAACACATTATACATATACATACACACATCTACAACACATTATACATATACATACACCCATCTACAGCACATTATACATGTACATACACACATAAGAACATAAGAACATAAGAAAATGGGAGTCTGCAGAAAGCCGATTGGCCTAAGCAAGGCAGATCCCTGTCCCACACAACCCCAAATCAATTACAAAGCCCAATTATAGGCTCAACACTCTAATACCCTGAGGATCATCTTACCAAAACGGTTAGAGATTAACGCAGGATTATGGGGGTCTGCAGAGCGCTGATTGGCCCAACCCGGCTGATCCCCCTTCACACCCAACCCTTCTCGTCCATATGCTTATCCAATTTTATCTTAAAGCTCCCTACAGTTTTAGATCCCACTATAGCACTTGGTAGTCCATTCCACCCATCTACAACTCTGTTACCAAACCAATATTTGCCTATATCTTTTCTGAAACGAAATTTATCTAATTTGAAACCATTGGTACGAGTTCTTTCGCTATCACTGAGCTTTAGTACATTTGTCATGTCCCCTTTGTTAATCCCACTAACCCACTTGAACACCTCTATCATATCCCCTCTAACTCTGCGTCTCTCTAACGAATGTAAACCTAATTTCTTCACCTTTCTTCATACGGAAGATTTCTAATATTATGGATCATTTTTGTCATTCTACGCTGTACTCTCTCCAATGAATCTATGTCCATTCTGTAATAAGGACACCAAAATTGGACAGCATAATCCATATGGGGTCTCACTAATGACAAGTAAAGTTTTAAGATAACATCAGCAGTTCTGTTACTCACACTCCTAGAGATGAACCCGAGAATCCTGTTTGCCTTATTACGAACGCCTATACACTGTTTTCTAGGCTTCAAATCATTGCTAACAAACACACCTAGATCTTTCTCGCAGTCTGAATTTTCAAATTCTAAATTAGCTAGTTTATATTTAACATTTGTTTGCATCTTCCCTATCTTTAATACCTTGCATTTGTCAATGTTAAACTTCATCTGCCAATTTACTGACCATTCATGTAAGGTATCTAGATCCCTTTGGAGGCACTCTATATCGCTATCTGAATCAATTGATCTCCCCATTTTAGTATCGTCTGCGAATTTACTTATCCTACTAGTTATACCTAAATCTAGGTCATTTATGTATATAAGAAACAACAGGGGACCTAATACCGATCCCTGGGGGACACCACTTTGACTGCTCCCCACTCTGACTTGGTACCATTTATGCTGACTCTGTTTCCTACCAATTAGCCATGACCTAATCCATCCCAACAACGCCCCACCAATTCCATGTGCCTCAACCTTTCTCATCAATCTCTCATGAGGGACTCTGTCGAAAGCTTTACTGAAATCTAAATATATAATATCGTATGCCTTGTCATTATCTACTGCTTCATATACCTCTGAGAAAAAACTAAGCAAATTAGTAAGGCAAGAACGTCCCTGAGTGAATCCATGCTGAGAAGAATTGATTAAGTTAAATGTTTCTAAGTGGTTTCTCATTTTTCTAGCAATAATTGACTCTAGTAGCTTTCCTATGATTGAAGTGAGACTAATGGGACGGTAATTGGATGCTATTGATTTATCACCTTTTTTGAAAATCGGAACTACATTTGCAAGTTTCCAAGCTTCTGGAACTATACCTGTTTCTAATGAATTGTTAAAAAAAAAAATGTTAATGGGTAACTTAACTCATCTCTGCATTCTTTTAATACTCTGGCATATACCTCATCGGGGCCAGGCGATTTCTGAGGTTTCAGTCTGTCAATTTCCTTAAGCACATCATTTCTACTTATAGTAACCGTACTTAACCTATTTTCTATACTATCGCTATATACCTTACGGACTTCTGGAATCTGTGCCAAATTTTCATTAGTGAAAACGGAGAGAAACTGACTATTTAATGTACTGCACATTTCTAAATCATTTTCTGTCATTTCTCCTATCGAAGTTTTAAGGGGGCCTATTTTATCTCTAACTTTAGATGTACAACACATTATACATATACAGTACATACATACATCTACAGCACATTATACATATACATACGCACATCTACAACACATTATACATATACAGTACATATATACATCTACAGCACATTGTACATATACATACACACATCTACAACACATTATACATATACATACACACATCTACAGCACATTATTCATATACATACACACATCTACAACACATTATACATATACATACACACATCTACAACACATTATACTTATACATACACACATCTACAACACATTATGCATATACATACACACATCTACAGCGCATTATACATATACATACACACATCTACAGCGAATTATACATATACATACACACATCTACAGCACATTATACATATACATACACACATCTACAGCACATTATACAAATACATACACACATCTACAGCACATTATACATATACATACACACATCTACAACACATTATACATATACATACACACATCTACAACACATTATACAGTACATATACATACACACATCTACAACACATTATACATAATTATACATACATACACACCACCACACATATACAGTACATTATACATATACACACACACCACCTCCACACACACCACCACCACCACCACACATACAGAGCATTATACACATATATACACACACACACACACACCACTACCACCACCACCACCACCACACATACACAGCATTATACACATATATATATATACACACACACACACACACCAGGCACATCATCAACACACGGCCCAGGTAATATTAACTGTGAACTCCAATTAGCATCCATTTGGCAGCGTCCTCATTACCGCCACTACTTCAGGTAATTAAAATACTCTCTACCTGGCTATTTTTACCTCATGACAAACAACAGACTCTGACTTAACTACTTTGGATAAGAACAATTTCGTTCATCTATCTAATAATTCATCATCAACTATCAATGATTAAAATACCATAAGTCCAATCAAAATATATTGTAATCCTAATTAAGGAAGATATACAAGTTGTTAGAATTCCCAAGCCAACCACCAACAAAATATTCATATCAGTGTAGGCTATTAACCCTTTCAGTACCGGTGTCGTCCTTTTAACTTTATTCTGGCTACTATTAGACGATTTTATTCAGTTTCAAAAGGGCCTCCAGGTACAAAAAGGCTAAGAACTATCTCACTTAACCATTTTTACTACCACAGATCCTTCTTAAACTGCACAAAATTGTCTAAATATAGCTAGAGTAACATATAAAGGACGTCGCCGGTACAGAAGGGGTTAAATAGTCAGACGGTTTATCAACCAGGGAGTCATATCTTTCCTCCTTACAATAATTGTGGATCCTTGTGATTGGTAAAGTTATGGTTGGAGTTAAAGTGTATAAGTATTGATTGATATATTGAAGTTGTAATGTTTTTACAGTGAGAATATCTATATATATAAGGAATTTCGATGAACAACATTTAACAATATATAATTTGATGTTATAATCTAGTGTGAATGACTTAATATAAACAAATAATTTATATATTGATGACATTGATTTCATATTGCCAAGTAGACATATTACTATCATCGACATTATCAGTTATTGAAACGCAAATCTGCAATTTTAGTCATGTAAGAAAATATAGATTAATTGTGCCTCAGGACACTGGGTTATAGAGAGGAAATAATTGCACATTTCCAATATTATCTCCTTTACATGTGTATCTTAGTACACCAGTTTCTCTTCTCTCTCTCTCTCTCTCTCTCTATCTATCTAAGCCTATCTATATCTATCTATCTAACTATCGCTCTCTCTCTCCTTCTCTATCTATATATAGTACAAAGGAGTACAAAGGAAATCAAGCAACAACAGGTCTAGTGACCCTTCTAGGTTGCTTGTCCTCCAAAACACTGAGGATCAAGTGTCCAAACAGTGGTTTAGAGTGGGTAAGGGAACATTGGAAAGGGAACTACTGCCCTGCCACTAACGTGGCAGGACTAGGAAGTTAGTAGGGGACATAGGGGTTAGTAACTGAGGGGAGGATAAAGTTATTCATTTACAAACGCAGTCAGTCGCGGGTTTGAAGCGAGATATTTGTCTAGGCGGAATTTAAATGAATCAACGGTGCTGCAGTCTATAACGTCTCGGGGAAGCCCATTCCACAAGTTGACAACTCGATTGAAGAAGAAATTC
Organism: Paralithodes platypus; assembly: GCA_032716605.1. Classification (NCBI taxonomy): domain Eukaryota; kingdom Metazoa; phylum Arthropoda; class Malacostraca; order Decapoda; family Lithodidae; genus Paralithodes; species Paralithodes platypus. The sequence continues at coordinate 12,313,743 of CM064566.1, forward strand.
TTAGATTCGTGCGAGTTAAAAGATTTACCAATAATTTTGCAACCGTTTCCCCGCGTGTAATTAGATTGGTCGATAGTGAAGTACTTACTACAGTTCATATTGTCGATGCCTTTGATGATTTTGAACACTTGAATTAAGTCGCCTTTTAATCTGCGCTGGGTTAAAGGAAATAGATTTAATTCTCTAAGACGCTCTTCGTATGGTTTGTTCTTTAGGCTAGGTATCATTTTGGTAACTCTACGTTGAACTCGTTCTAGCTTGTTTATATCTTTTTGGTAATAAGGGCACCAGGATTGAACGCAGTATTCCAGAAGAGGGCGGACTAAGGAATTGTAAAGGGTTAGGATAACTTCTTTGGATTTATGCTCAAATGACCTGCCTATAAAGCCAATTATTTTGTTTGCCTTCTTAACAACTTCTGAACATTGTTGACTCGGTTTTAGGTTACTCGATATTGTTACTCCCAGATCAGTTTCTCTGTTTACATTCTTAAGCTGAGTGCCATTCATCGAATAGTTTGCTTTCTCATTTAGGTATCCGACATGTAGTACTTTACATTTATCCGCATTGAAACTCATTTGCCAAATTTGGGCCCAACATGACAATTTATCTAGATTGTGTTGCATATCGTCAACTTGTTCTTTTGAGAGTACGCTATTTGCAATTTTTGTATCGTCAGCAAATTTTGAGATTGTGCAGGTGAGACCCTCATCTATGTCGTTGATGTAAATTAGAAAGAGAATTGGTCCTAGTACCGATCCCTGGGGTACCCCGCTACTTACATTGGTCCATTTAGATGCCTTACCGTTTATGACTACCCTTTGCTTTCTGTTGCTGAGCCAATTTTCTATCCATTTCAACACACCGTCTTGTATTCCATGCGCTTTTAGTTTTAGCAGTAAACGTTTGTGGGGAACTTTGTCAAAGGCCTTTTGAAAATCAAGGTATATAATATCTACAGCTTTACTCTCATCGTAGAGGTTGAGGATATCGTGGAAGAAGTCTAAGAGGTTTGTTAAACAGGAACGTTTTTTACGAAAGCCGTGTTGAGTATCTTTAAGTATGTTATTTTCCTCTAAGTGATTTACGAGTCTGTCTCGTATGACCGTTTCTAGCATTTTACATACAACTGAGGTTAAGCTAATTGGACGATAGTTACTGGGTAGGGATTTGCTGCCTTTTTTGAATATCGGTGTTACGTTGGCTAGCTTCCACTGATCAGGCATAGTTCCAGACTGCAAGGATTTATTGAATAGTAATGTCAGTGGTTTGGAGAGCTCATTCTTAGCTTCCTTTAGAACTCTAGGCGAGATTGTATCAGGTCCTGGCGTTTTATTTACCTTGAGTTTATCTAAACAATTCAATACTTCTCTCTCTGTAACGGTGATATTGCTTAGAACATCTGAATTATCAATCTGAATCGGCGATGGTGTAGGGATATCACTGAGGTCTTCTGTTGTAAAAACTGATGCAAAGAAGGTATTGAGGGCATTACTCATTTGTACTTCGTCTTTGGTGTATTCTCCTTTTTCATCGACTAACGGTCCAACAGTTGAAGTAACTACTTTTTTCTTTCTGATATAACTATAGAATTCTTTCGGGTTTGTTTTACTTTGATTCGCAATATGTAACTCTAAGGTCTTTTTACTTTGCTTAATTAACTTTTTGGCTTTGCGTCGTAGCTCTACAAATTTCACCCGTTCTTCGTCATTTTGTGAGGATTTTAATCTATCATTAGCAAATTTTTTAGCAAGCAGGCAGTTTGAAATATCTTTATTCCACCATTTGGGCTTATTATTATGGCCTGGACGCCGTATTTTCGATGGTATGCAGTCTTACACTGCTTTTAGGTAAGTGGTTTCGAATAACTTCCAAGATGTATTTATGTCGTTATTGTTAATTAAAAAGCTCCAGTCAGTTTCTTTAAACATAGCTCTAAGTTTATGGAAGTTTGCTTTCTTGAAATTAGGGACTTTTTCGATGCTACTATTTGGTTCGTTACTAGTAAAGTTTAAAGTGAAAGTTATCGTACGATGGTCGCTGTTACTGATTCATCACCAACATTCAAATTCTCTATCAATTCTTCTTTTGTTGCAAGTACAATGTCAAGAACGTTATTACCACGGGTCGGCATTCGAACAAATTGATAAAGCGAACTCTCTTGCAAGTTCGTATACAAGTCATGTCCGGAGTGTGAAGTAAGAGTATCGCCCCACTTGGTCACAGGTAAATTAAAGTCGCCAAAAATTACGGTATCTTGTGAGTTACTTACATCTGCAATTTGTTCGTAAATTTCTCGGTCAGTTTGCACTGATTGAGCTGGAGGTCTGTATATTAACGCAAGTATTATTTTTGTACCTTTATTATTCTTTATTAGCACAAAAGATGTGTCGACGTTCACAATTTGAGGTTTTGTTAGATATATATCTATCTATATCTATCTATATCTATCTATCTCTCTCTCTCTGTTTGATATATTTATTGTTTTCTCTCCAGGCCTGAGACTTGTAGCCTTGGTGGAAGCGCTGTGTTGCACTCCCACATAAAAGGGAAAATTTGTTGACGACCAATAAAACTACCTGGGTCTGTTGGTGGGGTTGAGTGTATGTTGTTTGTGTGCGTGTACTGTACATGTGTGTTGTGTGCGTGTACTGTACATGTGTGTTGTGTGTGTGTACTGTACATGTGTGTTTTGTGTATGTGTATATATTTGTGTCTGTGCGTGTATATATGTCTGTGTGTGTGTTTGTGTATGTATATGTGTGTTTGTGTGTGTGTGTAATAATACTAATAATAATAATAATAATATAACTAATTAATAATTGTCGGTTTATTGTTCACTTGCAGCGGTGAGGCGTAAAATCTACAGAGTTTTTCTTAACCTAGGCACAGTACAATGCTTATTCTACCTTAAATACGAGGTCAAATGCGACCTTTAGCGACCGTGAGGTGCCGATTTCCCAATATAGTACATAAGCAGATGCACTGATAAGTACTGTACATGTAATAATAATAAAGTAGATGTGCCGTTTTGCCCAAAATCAAACCGGCATACCCAACTCTGCGATGGGTTACCATCATCACTACTAATACCATCATCAATCACAATCATCACTACAACTGCCACAATCATCACGACTACTGTCATCACCATTACTATGATCATCATCACTACTACAATTACAATCATCACTACTACTCTCACCATCATCACTACTACTGTCACCATTGTCACTACCATCTTAATTACTACTGTCATCATTGATACTAAAACTATCAACCATCATTACTACTATCATCACCACCATCTTACAATCACCATTACTACTGTCACCATCATCAGTACTACTGCCATCATCACCATTACTATGATCTTCATCATCACAACTATTGTCATCATCAGTACAACTTTTACCATCATCACTACTACTCACCATCATCACTAATACTCACATCATCGTCACTACCATCATCACTACTGTCATTATTATCACTACAACTATCATCATTACTTGTCACCATCATCACTACTATTATGACCATCATCACTACTACTAGTACTGTCACCATCATATCTATTACTGTCACCATCATATCTACTACTGTCATCATCATCACTACTGTCATCATCATCAAGACAACTACAACCATCATCACTACTATTATCACCATCATCACTACTATCACCATCAATCCCACTATTACTACCATCACTTCTAATGCCAACTAAACTAACTTAACCTAGCAAATGCGTAGCGAGATGTTTTCGCCCCCAGAACACCATCATTGCTGGGTTTGGGGGAGGGGGGGTAAAACCATATTTTGGACTTAAAATCATAACTATTGCATACATTCAAAACATCTTTTTTGCCTGACCGTCGCATTCACGCACCGAATGTTCGTTAGAAGTTTGTGTGAAAATCCGTCGAACGGTCTAGGAGGAGTTTTCGGAAAGACAGACATACGTCTCATTATTATCATCACATCTGAGACATGTGTATGATGTGTGGCTTTCTGTGATGTGTGTGCCCCGCACACAGGGAATAGGTACAGGGTGGGCGGTGGGGGTCCTGAAGGGGGAGGGGTGGGGGGGGGCTGTTAGGGGTGGGGGGGCAAAACCCTTTTTAGGACCTAAGATCATAACTATTGCACAAATTCAAAACATCTTTTTTTTAATTACCGTCGAATTCATGCACCGAAGGTTCGTGTAAAGTTTGGTGAAAATCCGTCAAACGGTCTAGGAGTTCTCGGACAGACAGACAGACAGACAGACAGACATTTCGGTTAGCATGTACCTCTATACGGGGGGCGATACCACTCTGCTTACGCAGAGTTGATAATAAAGTAGACGTGCCGTTTTGCCCAAAATCAAAACGGCATACCCAACTCTGCGAAGGGTTACCATCATTACTAATATTACCACCATTATTAATACTACTATCATCATCACTACAATTATCATCATCATCACTACTATTACCATCATCACTAATATTACCACCATCATCACTACTACTATCATCACTACTACTACTCTCACCATCACCATCATCCCCACTGTTACTACCATCACTTTTAATGTCATCTAAACTAACTTAACCTAACTTAACTTAGCAAATGCGGGGCGACTTGTTTTCGGGTCGTCATCTCCAGTAACCATCACCAACATCACCAATACTTTCAACATCATCACTACTACTATCCTCATCATCTACTACCATCATCACTGCTACTATCACCACCAACTATCACAATTAGTTTCACAATCACGACTGTTGGCTTTGGGGGGTGGGGGGGGGGGGGGGGGGGGGGGGGCATTGGGGTTTGGGGGGGGGGGGGGGGGGGGTGAAACCATATTTTGGACCTAAAATCATAACTATTGCACATTCAAACAAAATAATTTTTAATTACCGTCGCATTCACTCACCGAATGTTCGTTGGAAGTTTGTGTGAAAATCCGTCGAACGGTCTAGGATGAGTTTTCGGAAAGACAGACATACGTCTCACTATTATCATCACATCTGACACATGTGTATGATGTGTGTATGATGTGTGCCCCTACGGGGCACACACATACACAGGGAATAGGTACAGGGTGGGCGGTGGGGGTCCTGAAAAAGGGGGGGGGGGGGCAAAACCATATTTTGGACCCTAGATCATAACTATTGCACAAATTAAAAAAAATCATAATAATAATAATTGCCGTCGCATTCACGCACCGAAGGTTCGTGTGAAGTTTGGTGAAAATCCGTCAAACGGTCTAGGAGGAGTTCTCGGACAGACAGACAGACGGACAGACAGACATTTCGGTTTGCATGTACCACTATACGGGGGGCGATACCACTCTGCTTACGCAGAGTTGATAATCTTCTGGTTACTTATATAGCGCCCGTATCTCCTCCTTCGAGGATTCACAAGCGCTTGGCTTTCTTTAGTCTACCAGAGACCATTACCCATCCCCCTTGCTCATGGGGAGATGGTAACCGCCGCTATATCCCAGAAAAACTTTTCAATCTGAGCGGGGATTGAACGCGAGACCTTCAAGATGGGAATCAGGCACGCTATCAACTGAGCCAGCCGGACGACTAACACAAGCTGATAGTTAAGCAGCTTGGCTCTCTTTCTCGCTATCGAGCTATCTATTTATCTACCTCTCTCTCTCTCTCTCTCTCTCTCTCTGAAAGCTAGACATCAACACTGGCAGCCACAGAAACTATTGTACTTGGTATTGGAAATCTGATAATATTTATGTTTCTTGGACGCTTATAATCTTTACCATCTTCAATTATCTTTGTCTAAATATCTTTCCCACCCAATACTCTTATCTCATTTCCATTACCTCTCCCTATTTCTCATTTCTCTACGTTCTTGTATCTACAAATGTTATCATGTATTAATTTCATCATCGTCTCTCTCTCACCCATTCTCTCTCTCTCTCTCTCTCTCTCTCTCTCTCACACGCAAGCAAATGCACATAAATGTGTACATGGACACTGAACATTACAGGCGTGTGCACACAAATGTGTACATGGACACTCACTCGTCCCCCTGAGACACACACACACACACTGTGACGCCGCCCGGCGTTGGCAGAATGGTTGCGTGGGACATTGCAGCTCGCTAGCGCTCGCCAGGATGGGGGGATAGGCTACAGTTGTCCTAGAATGATCTGCTTTATTTCATTAGTGTCGTGTTGCCACAGACAGTCTAGAAATTATCTTTGTTTTGGTCTGTGACCGCGCCTTATATTTTATATTCGCTATAATATAAATGTTGCTTGTGTGGGAGGCGAGCGAGAGAGGGTGAGGGGGTACACCCGGCAGCGAGGTGAGCTATGACGCGGCTCGCTTGGGCGCTGACGGCGTTGGCGGCCGGGTGGTCAACTAGTCCCTTCCCGTCCCTGCCTCATGTTTTTTACCAGCTCAGAGCTTGCCTGACACGCGTATCGCCTACATCCTTTGCAATTCTGTCCCCCATACTCGCCACTTTGCATACTATTTCTCTCTCTCGACTTCTCCTTTCTCATTCTCTAATCTTTATTAAACTCAACATCCCTTCTGGTTTCAGCATAGACGTTCACCGTCGACCAGTCGTATTGTACGCAAAGCTCTCAGATATTTCCATGTATTACGTTAAGGAGGTATTATGCTTTATTGAGGTTAGAGAGACGGACTTTTCCGTATGTGTCCTCTCTCGGGAATGTTGTAGACCGGTATATGTCTCCCTGGCAAGGTGTTGAGTGATTCTGCTGGGTTATCTAAAGCTAGACTAGGGGTAAGGTTACTGTGTCGTTGTCTCCGATGTGTGCAGTGTTAGCTAAGCCCTGCACGACATCGACAGGTACTGTGGGAGCCTAAGTTGTCTTCGGGTGGGTTTACTTTGCGAGCACAGCGCTGTGGTACAAAGGAGTACAAAGGAAATCAAGCAACAACAGGTCTAGTGACCCTTCTAGGTTGCTTGTCCTCCAAAACACTGAGGATCAAGTGTCCAAACAGTGGTTTAGAGTTGGTAAGGGAACATTGGAAAGGGAACTACTGCCCTGCCACTAACGTGGCAGGACTAGGAAGTTAGTAGGGGACATATGGGTTAGTAACTGAGGGGAGGATAAAGTTATTCATTTACAAACGCAGTCAGTCGCGGGTTTGATGCGAGATATTTGTCTAGGCGGAATTTAAATGAATCAACGGTGCTGCAGTCTATAACGTCTCGGGGAAGCCCATTCCACAAGTTGACAACTCGATTGAAGAAGAAATTCTTAGATTCGTGCGAGTTAAAAGATTTACCAATAATTTTGCAACCGTTTCCCCGCGTGTAATTAGATTGGTCGATAGTGAAGTACTTACTACAGTTCATATTGTCGATGCCTTTGATGATTTTGAACACTTGAATTAAGTCACCTCTTAATCTGCGCTGGGTTAAAGGAAATAGATTTAATTCTCTAAGACGCTGCTCTTCGTATGGTTTGTTCTTTAGGCTAGGTATCATTTTGGTAACTCTACGTTGAACTCGTTCTAGCTTGTTTATATCTTTTGGTAATAAGGGCACCAGGATTGAACGCAGTATTCCAGAAAAGGGCGGACTAAGGAATTGTAAAGGGTTAGGATAACTTCTTTGGATTTATGCTCAAATGACCTGCCTATAAAGCCAATTATTTTGTTTGCCTTCTTAACAACTTCTGAACATTGTTGACTCGGTTTTAGGTTACTCGATATTGTTACTCCCAGATCAGTTTCTCTGTTTACATTCTTAAGCTGAGTGCCATTCATCGAATAGTTTGCTTTCTCATTTAGGTATCCGACATGTAGTACTTTACATTTATCCGCATTGAAACTCATTTGCCAAATTTGGGCCCAACATGACAATTTATCTAGATTGTGTTGCATATCGTCAACTTGTTCTTTTGAGAGTACGCTATTTGCAATTTTTGTATCGTCAGCAAATTTTGAGATTGTGCAGGTGAGACCCTCATCTATGTCGTTGATGTAAATTAGAAAGAGAATTGGTCCTAGTACCGATCCCTGGGGTACCCCGCTACTTACATTGGTCCATTTAGATGCCTTACCGTTTATGATTACCCTTTGCTTTCTGTTGCTGAGCCAATTTCTATCCATTTCAACACACCGTCTTGTATTCCATGCGCTTTTAGTTTTAGCAGTAAACGTTTGTGGGGAACTTTGTCAAAGGCCTTTTGAAAATCAAGGTATATAATATCTACAGCTTTACTCTCATCGTAGAGGTTGAGGATATCGTGGAAGAAGTCTAAGAGGTTTGTTAAACAGGAACGTTTTTTACGAAAGCCGTGTTGAGTATCTTTAAGTATGTTATTTTCCTCTAAGTGATTTACGAGTCTGTCTCGTATGACCGTTTCTAGCATTTTACATACAACTGAGGTTAAGCTAATTGGACGATAGTTACGGGGTAGGGATTTGCTGCCTTTTTTGAATATCGGTGTTACGTTGGCTAGCTTCCACTGATCAGGCATAGTTCCAGACTGCAAGGATTTATTGAATAGTAATGTCAGTGGTTTGGAGAGCACATTCTTAGCTTCCTTTAGAACTCTAGGCGAGATTGTATCAGGTCCTGGCGTTTTATTTACCTTGAGTTTATCTAAACAATTCAATACTTCTCTCTCTGTAACGGTGATATTGCTTAGAACATCTGAATTATCAATCTGAATCGGCGATGGTGTAGGGATATCACTGAGGTCTTCTGTTGTAAAACTTATGCAAAGAAGGTATTGAGGGCATTACTCATTGTACTTCGTCTTTGGTGTATTCTCCTTTTTCATCGACTAACGGTCCAACAGTTGAAGTAACTACTTTTTTCTTTCTGATATAACTATAGAATTCTTTCGGGTTGTTTTACTTTGATTCGCAATATGTAACTCTAAGGTCTTTTTACTTTGCTTAATTAACTTTTGGCTTTGCGTCGTAGCTCTACAAATTTCACCCGTTCTTCGTCATTTGTGAGGATTTTAATCTATCATTAGCAAATTTTTTAGCAAGCAGGCAGTTTGAAATATCTTTATTCCACCATTTGGGCTTATTATTATGGCCTGGACGCCGTATTTTCGATGGTATGCAGTCTTGCACTGCTTTTAGGTAAGTGGTTTCGAATAACTTCCAAGATGTATTTATGTCGTTATTGTTAATTAAAAAGCTCCAGTCAGTTTCTTTAAACATAGCTCTAAGTTTATGGAAGTTTGCTTTCTTGAAATTAGGGACTTTTCGATGCTACTATTTGGTTCGTTACTAGTAAACTTTAAAGTGAAAGTTATCGTACGATGGTCGCTGTTACTGAATTCATCACCAACATTCAAATTCTCTATCAATTCTTCTTTTGTTGCAAGTACAATGTCAAGAACGTTATTACCACGGGTCGGCATTCGAACAAATTGATAAAGCGAACTCTCTTGCAAGTTCGTATACAAGTCATGTCCGGAGTGTGAAGTAAGAGTATCGCCCCACTTGGTCACAGGTAAATTAAAGTCGCCAAAAATTTCGGTATCTTGTGAGTTACTTACATCTGCAATTTGTTCGTAAATTTCTCGGTCAGTTTGCACTGATTGAGCTGGAGGTCTGTATATTAACGCAAGTATTATTTTTGTACCTTTATTATTCTTTATTAGCACAAAAGATGTGTCGACGTTCACAATTTGAGGTTTTGACAAGAGGGTCGGGTTAAGACTTTCTTTGATATAAAATAAAACGCCACCTCCATTTTTATTTATTCGGCTGTTCTCAAACATTATATACCGGGAAGTGAATACTCTGCTAAAAAGTCTCTATCTTGTGTATTGAGCCAAGATTCTGTTATGCCAATCACATCATAATTTTCTGTAAACACTAGTTCCTCTAAATCTGAAAATTTATTGCGTATGCTACGAGCGTTTGCATAGAAAACCTTTAAAGTTGCGGTTTTAGAACTCGCAGATCGTTCTTTCATCGAATTTTTGGTTCTGGTCGGATCTACATTGACATTCATGGCTGTCCTCGGTCCTCGGTCGTTATCCCTGACGGTTTTGAATTTGGGTCGTGTTGGTGGAGCTTTATCCAAATTCGCGGTTCTTGACGGATTAGTATTTAATTCCTTTGTAGATTGCCGTCCTCGCTGTCTTCGGTCCTCCTTCCTGGTTGTCCTGTGCTGAGTCGATTTCTTTTCCGAAAATCCTTCACCGCATCGTTGAGAAGACGCCCAAAACGCGCTGCTCCCACCTGGTTCAGATGAACTCCATCGTCCGAAAACAAATAGTCATCGTAGTAGAAATTGTCCCAGGTGTCGACGAATCCCACGTTCTCCTTCCTGCAGAGGTTTGCTAGACAACGATTTGTGCTGGTGGCTATGTTGTAAAATCGGCTCTCTACACCGAGCCGGGGGACGATTCCTGAGACGATGAACCTTGATGACTTCTCCTTAAACGACTTGATCAGCTGCTGGTACTTTAAAAGCAAATCTTGCAAATGGTGTGAGAGGGCCATAGCCTATCCCTCACAACATAATGCTGCCTCTTTGTGTTGACTTCTGAGGGATCGCCAGGATAGAACTAGGTACTAGAGACCTAGATTTATCAAGAGAGCATCCCCGTCATATAACGTAATCTTCATTATACCACCTTCGGACAACGTTAGGCTACGAGCCGCATGCTCACCCATTGTTGCCCTGCCTTGATACCCCAGCTAGACTTTATTAACTGAGCAGACACTGGTTAGAGATAAGCCCCCATTATTATATGTATGCAACATTATTATTCACTGCACTTTTGAGCCGAGGTTGTTGTTGAGTTACACAACCCTAATAGGCTGTTGCGTTGTGTCACGAAGCATTTCTTTAGTTGTCGAGCATTACTACCTTTGCGCAGTCTTTATTATTCGCCTGCCTATTATTACAATATGTCCTAGCATTTATTGTGACCCGTATTCTGCATTATAATTGTTCAAGATTCTTTACGAACATCTTCCCAGCATCAGACTTATTTCAGAAGTTTCCAGTTGATGTTGCAGGACTAGCATTGCACTTTCTTTAATACAGGAGTGCCAGTTATTTGAGTATCTACCGTAACGTTAATTAATCACGTTAACTATCTTTTCTTTGTGTAACATAATCGAGTAATCTTTTACTGTTTGAGAATAGGCTGTTTCTTGAGCGTCAGCCTAGTGTATGTGCACCAGTTACCGAGTCATAGGATACCTCGTTGTCCAGGCACGACTCAGGGCGGTAATGGTGTTTTGTTTTCCAGTGTTTAAGGCAGGGGTTGGATCTAGTGTTACCGTTGTTGCGTTTTGCCATTATCTAGTCCAATGTTGAAGAGCCCTGTGTCTTTGAGAACCTGGATCGTAACAAATGGCGACCTAGCTCAGGATCTTGTGAACTAAGAGATAATTGCAGGATTGTTGTGGTCATTTGTTTTATTGAGGAATATAGTGGGCACGTTAATTTTGTTTTGGCAAAGTAGTATAGCACTTGAGAGTCTTCAGACATTTTTGGCAAGTGAATAGTGCTACATAAGAGTTTGGGGTACTTCTTTTCTGAATATTGTGGTGAGAAATTTTTGTGAGCATCATGTCTTATACCGGGTCAGAGGAGAATGGAGACACAGTACGTAATGTCGAAACTGAGGAACAGCAGCATGATGAAAGGGTTAATCGGGTGAACTGTGAGGAGGATGCTAGGATATTTTTGCAATGGCCTGTTACTGCCGAGCGGTTGGAGGGTATGGATCGGTACGGTCTTCAATGCCTGGCCACAGCTATCGGTCATGCGGTTACTAGCAGCATGACCAAGGATAACTTGATAACGTGTTTACTGGGCTGGACTGGTGAGCGAGAGGGGTTGAGTGCTCAGAGCCCTTCGGCCATGCTTCCCCTACACTCGACTCCCAGCCATCCCAGTAGTTTGCCGACCCCGGGTATGCTTCCGCAGTTGGGTGGTGACTGGCAGGGTGGGTTGCCCCTGGGGGGACCACCGGTAATTTCAAACATTGTAGCACCTTCACCTCCTCAAGGGTTATCTCCAGAATTATTGCTTCAGCTCGAATTAGCTAAGATCGAAGAGAGAAAGGCTATCAGGGCAGGTGAGCTCCAGCAGCAAATAGAATTAGCCAAGATAGAAGAGAGAAAAACTATCAGTCATGAGCACATAGAGCTAGCAAAAATTCAAGCTGAGTCGACTAGGTACTGTGCCGACATGGACGTAGAGAAGTCGCGAGTAGAGGCAACGGGACAGCGACTTGGGGCTGGTAACCGTGTTCATGAGCAGTCTCTCTCGCACTTATTGAAACTGGTTCCGGTGTTTAATGAGAGTGGTGTAACAGAATTTTTCACACGCTTCGAGAAGAAGTGCCAGATCCACCAGTGGCCTGGGGAGAAGTGGGCAGCCCTTGTTTCCTCTAGACTTGTGGGCAAGGGACTCAGGGCTTATGATGCATTGCCGATAGAGTCGTGTATTATCTACGAGGAACTCAAGGAGGCTGTCCTGAGAGCATACGAACTACAACCAGAGACATACAGGTTGAAGTTCCGGGGTGTTACCAAGGGTCAGGAGAGCACCTTTTTGGAGCATGCCCGGGAGCTGTCTGATGCTTTTAGGAATTGGCTGAGGTCGGAGAAAGCTACTACGTTTGACGACATTAAACAGTTGGTGCTTTTAGAGCAGTTTTTCAAATGCACGGGCGGTGACCTGACGTTAAACCTTAAAGAAAAGCAACCAAAAACTCTACAGGAGGCAGCTGAGATGGCTGACCTCCGGCTATCACTAATTCGTGGGTGCGGGTCTGCCCAGCGTAGTGAGGCAGGTAACAAGGGGCGTGATGCCCCACCCCCCCGAGTTAGTGATATACCTTATGCAAACAAGTACAAGAGCCATGATACCAAGACTGACCACAAGACTAGCACCGTCCCATTTAAGAAGGGGCCGGGCCCTTCCCAGTACCAAGGGAAGCCCAAAGGGGAGTTGGAGTGTTATCATTGTCATAAAAAGGGGCACTTTGCAAGAGTCTGTCTTAGCAAACCACCTACAGCAGCTGTGTCTTTGGCCTGCAACATTGGTGTGTCTCCGAAGTCATCTGAGTTTGCCCGGGGCAGTTCGTCAGAGGCTGAGGCACAGCCAATGCAGAAACACCTGGGAGGCTCGAACCCTGCTCAGGATGTTTTTTGCGACCATAGAGGGCGGGGTTGCGTGATGTGTGCGGGGTGCAAGCATGGAGTAGAGGTCTTGCGTGATACAGGTGCTTCCCAGACTCTGATGAAAAACTTGACTGGCTACCCTATAAACGCGGCTCGGGTGGTGGTGGTGCAGGGTATTAATGCAACTCGGTCATACCCGCTGGTGCGGTTGGAGTTGGAGGTGGATGGTGTGGCACATGAATTGGATGTCGGGATTGTGGAGAAACTGCCAGTGGAGGGCGTCGACCTTATTCTCGGCAACGACTTTGCAATGCCCGCTTCTGAGGTTCTACCCTTAGTCGTTGCCGAGAGGCCGGCCGACGTGAGTAGGGAAGAGCAAGAGTGGGTCGAGCGGTGCCAGACACAACCCCTGGCGTGTGTTGTCACCCGAGATCGGGCAGCTAAAGTGTCACAGCCTAGTCCTCCGTCTTCAGACCAGCGGAGGAACGATCAACAGGAGGAGGCTAAAGCTGGAGTTGGTTTTAAGAGTTTTGACTCGGCGGCTCTCCTGGGTGATTCAGTATTAGCACCTTTACTTAATTCTGGAGTAGCCCCTGGGCCTGTCATCGAGAGTGACGAGGCTGGGCATGACGAGTCTCCACGACAGCAACGTTATGTACATCGAGAGAGACAGAGGGAGCAGCCCAGTATCGGGGAAGGTCATGCATTGCTCCGGGAGCAGTTAGATCGCTTGGCACCCTCAGATATACGTCGGTTGCAACTAGAGGACCCTGAGCTCCAAACGTGTGCTAATGGAGCTGTAGAGCTCGACGAGGACGGCGATGCACAGCCAGGAGATTTTTTTATTTAGAAGGCATCCTCTATAGGCGTTTTCAAGACCCTAAACGTAGTTGGCAAGAGGGGTCCGGAGTAGTGGACCAGTTGGTGGTGCCACGGGAGTGCAGGGATAGCCTATTGAGGTTGGCGCATGACATACCACTGGCAGGACATCTAGGGGTGAGAAAAACGGTGGCGGCTTTAGAAAAATTGTTTTGGTGGCCGGGGTTGAAGGGGCAGGTGGTAACCTGGATAGCAAGGTGTCATACGTGCCAGAGGGTTGGAAAACCTAACCAAACAATTCCGAGAGCCCCGTTGCATTCCTGTCAGTGGACCGCCCTTCAGTAAGGTCATCATTGATATGGTCGGACCCCTACCCCCTACTAGTGCCGGTAATAAATTTCTATTAACTATCATGGATGTGGCCACTCGTTATCCTGATGCATATCCAATGAGAAATGGCACGGCGAAAACTGTTGTCCGGAACCTGCTCTTGTATTGCTCGCGGTACGGTTACCCGCAAGAGGTGCAATCGGACCAAGGTTCTAATTTTACCTCTAATCTGTTCAAACAAACTATGATTCAGCATGGCATCAGCACTGTCGTCTCTTCTGCGTATCACCCGGAGAGTCAATGGGTGTTGGAGAGGTGGCACGCCACGCTGAAAAGCATGCTTCGATGTTATTGCGCAGAGAACGGAAAGGATTGGGACCTTGGTCTGCCGTATGTTTTGTTCGCGGCAAGAGAAGTACCTGGAGAGAGTCTCGGTTTCAGTCCGAATGAGCTTCTTTTCGGGCATCAGGTGAGGGGCCCTCTCCACATGGTGAAGGAGATTTGGGAGGGTACCGCTAAGCCATGTTCTATGTTGAGATACGTCCTCGAGAGCAGAGAGAGAATGCTTAGAAGTCTGGAGCTGGCCGGGGGTAATTTGGTGAGTGAGCAGGCCCGTATGAAGGACAGGTACGATACTAAGGCGAAACTCCGGGAGTTTCAGGTAGGTCAAGAGGTGTTGGTCCTGTTGCCTTTGGCCGGTCATCCTCTGGCTGCCAAGTACGCTGGGCCTTATCGGGTGGTGTCAAAGATCTCCGATCTAGATTACCTCGTTGCCACTCCAGACCGGAAGAAGCGTAACCAACTATGCCACATTAATTTGTTGAAGGAGTATGTGAGGCGCCCACCTGAGTCACTAGCTGTCCCTGTGTTGACCTGCTGCGGTCATGGTGGAGAAGGAGAGGGGGGCAGGAATGATCAGGTGGATGATAACTGGGATTGTCATGTCTCGACTGATCAGTGGGCGGGGAATTCGAGCCAATGTGCGCATGATGCTCTGGCGCACCTGCCGGAGGAACAGCAGGTGGCAGTGCAGCGCCTGTTCGATTCATACCCCACTGTATTTGCCGAGCACCCAGGCCTCACTACTCAAGCGGTGCATGACGTCGATGTAGGAGAGCACCCCCCCTTCAAGTCGATACCTTATCGGGTGCCACCCATTAAACTCCCAGCGCTCAGGGATGAGCTGGAGTATATGCTGGCGAGAGGCTTGATCGAGAAGGGGGCAGTACGGTGGACTTCTGTCACTCTGCAGCCCAAACCTGATGGAAAAGTTCGGTTCTGCATTGACTTTAGGCGGTTGAACGGGTTGACCCCCACCAATGCATATCCTCTTCCCCGGGTGGATGACAGTGTGGATAAGATCGGGAAAGCAAGGTACTTGACCAAGGTAGACCTCGTCAAAGGCTACTGGCAAGTACCACTGTCCTGAGCGGGCTAAAGAGGTGTGCGGGTTTGTGGTGGATGGCAGTACTTACCGTTGCAACGTGATGCCATATGGTCTGAAAAATGCACCGGCCACTTTCCAGAGCTTAATGAACGACATCGTAGCAGACATCCTAAACTGTACTGTCTACCTTGATGACATGATCATTTATGACAACGATTTCCAAAGTCACTGTGAGCACATAGAAGCCTTATTTAGTCAACTTAGTAAAGCAGGCTTGGTGGTTAATCTGGGCAAGTGTGACTTTGTGCAAGCCACGGTGCAGTATCTGGGGTTTGTGGTTGGGTTAGGGCAGGTGAGCCCTCCCCAACAGAAGATGCAGGCTATCGACTTGTTCCCCAGGCCGACCACCAAGCGGCAGATCATGAGATTTTTGGGCATGATTGGGTATTAACCGCCGCTTTATAAGAGGCTATTCTACTGTGTTAGCTCCTTTGACAGATCTACTAGCTAAAGATAAAAAGTTCCGCTGGGCACCTGAGTGTGAGCAGGCGTTTCGAGTAGTTAAACACCTTTTATGCACTCACCCTATCCTCAGGGCCCCGGACTTTGAACGACCATTTCAGTTGGCGACTGATGCCAGCGGAGTAGGGGCTGGTGCCGTACTTTTGCAGACAGACGAGGAAGGTCTTGAGCATCCAGTCAGTTTCTTTTCAAAGAAATTTAATTCAGCACAGAAAAACTATTCGGTTGTTGAAAAGGAACTGCTGGCAATCGTGTTAGTGCTCAGACACTTTGAGGTCTATGTTCCTGCCTATGGGCCAGTCGTGGTAGTGTATACCGACCACCACCCGCTTAAATTCCTCAATCAATTCCACAACTGGAATATGAGGCTGACCAGATGGTCGCTCATGTTGCAAGAGTACAACTTAGACATTCGCCATATTGCCGGATGTGAGAATGTGATTGCGGACTGTTTGTCGTGGGTGGAGGATCCGGGGTAGGCTACCACAGTATGTTGGTATAGCCTCCTGTCTTGGCTCGTGGTGTATTTTTGCGCTGGTGCTTGTTGGCTCGCGTGTGTAGCATCAGCGTAGGGTCGCAGGGCAGGAGTTGTTGGCTTTGATTAGACGAAAATTAGGCTACATCTATAGTAGCCGCCAAAAACAACATTAAAATAAAATATGAAAAATTAAATAAAAACTCTTTCTTTTTAATAATTAATTTTAAGATAATATTGTAGCTGAGTACTGAGTGCAGATGTTTTTCCCTCAGTAGGCTGTGCTTCTTAAAGCTCGCTCTGGGAGCACAATGTTATGAATTAATGTATTAAATTTAGGAAGGGTGATAAGATTTTTTTTATATAAAAAATTTTGTATTTTTTTTTTGAGGAGACTGAGCTTGCATTCCATGAGTGGCAGAGTGGTTAGGAGTGGCAGATTCTAGCGACATTCTGCCTGTTCAGATATGGGCTCATGGTTGAGTGTCCCATATCTTGGGGGGGGTGTGACGCCGCCCGGCGTTGGCAGAATGGTTGTGTGGGACATTGCAGCTCGCTAGCGCTCGCCAGGATGGGGGGATAGGCTACAGTTGTCCTTGAATGATCTGCTTTATTTCATTAGTGTCGTGTTCCCACAGACAGTCTAGAAATGATCTTTGTTTTGGTCTGTGACCGCGCCTTATATTTTATATTCGCTATAATATAAATGTTGCTTGGGAGGCGAGCGAGAGAGGGTGAGGGGGTACACCCGGCAGCGAGGTGAGCTATGACGCGGCTCGCTTGGGCGCTGACGGCGTTGGCGGCCGGGTGGTCAACTAGTCCCTTCCCGTCGCTGCCTCGTGTTTTTTTACCAGCTCAGAGCTTGCCTGACACGCGTATCGCCTACATCCTTTGCAATTCTGTCCCCCATACTCGCCACTTTGCATACTATTTCTCTCTCTCGACTTCTCCTTTCTCATTCTCTAATCTTTATTAAACTCAACATCCCTTCTGGTTTCAGCATAGACGTTCACCGTCGACCAGTCGTATTGTACGCGAAGCTCTCAGATATTTCCATGTATTAGGTTAAGGAGAAGTATTATGCTTTATTGAGGTTAGAGAGACGGACTTTTCCGTATGTGTCCTCTCTCGGGAAGGTTGTAGACCGGTATATGTCTCCCTGGCAAGGTGTTGAGTGATTCTGCTGGGTTATCTAAAGCTAGACTAGGGGTAAGGTTACTGTGTCGTTGTCTCCGATGTGTGCAGTGTTAGCCAAGCCCTGCACGACATCGACAGGTACTGTGGGAGCCTAAGTTGTCTTCGGGTGGGTTTACTTTGCGAGCACAGCGCTGTGGTGTGAGAGGGCCATAGCCTATCCCTCACAACATAGTGCTGCCTCTTTGTGTTGACTTCTGAAGGATTGCCAGGAGTGAACTAGGTACTAGAGACCTAGATTTATCAAGAGAGCATCCCCGTCATATAACGTAATCTTCATTATACCACCTTCGGACAACGTTAGGCTACGAGCCGCATGCTCACCCATTGTTGCCCTGCCTTGATACCCCAGCTAGACTTTATTAACTGAGCAGACACTGGTTAGAGATAAGCCCCCATTATTATATGTATGCAACATTATTATTCACTGCACTTTTGAGCCAAGGTTGTTGTTGAGTTGCACAACCCTAGTAGGCTGTTGCGTTGTGTCACGAAGCATTTCTTTAGTTGTCGAGCATTACTACCTTTGCGCAGTCTTTATTATTCGCCTGCCTATTATTACTATATGTCCTAGCATTTATTGTGACCCGTATTCTGCATTATAATTGTTCAAGATTCTTTACGAACATCTTCCCAGCATCAGACTTATTTCAGAAGTTTCCAGTTGATGTTGCAGGACTAGCATTGCACTTTCTTTAATACAGGAGTGCCAGTTATTTGAGTATCTACCGTAACGTTAATTAATCACGTTAACTATCTTTTCTTTGTGTAACATAATCGAGTAATCTTTTACTGTTTGAGAATAGGCGGTTTCATTGAGCGTCAGCCTAGTGTGTGTGCACCAGTTACCGAGTCATAGGATACCTCGTTGTCCAGGCACGACTCAGGGCGGTAATGGTGTTTTGTTTTCCAGTGTTTAAGGCAGGGGTTGGATCTAGTGTTACCGTTGTTGCGTTTTGCCATTATCTAGTCCAATGTTGAAGAGCCCTGTGTCTTTGAGAACCTGGATCGTAACAACACACACACACACACACACACACACACACAGAGTTGTGGCTGGGTAGACTTTCACCTCAACATATGATAATTTGTTAATGTTTTACATTTCTACCCCCGTACTTTCCAGATTTACGAGATACTAAACTAACCTGGGAGCTAATGTACATGTGTGTGTGTGCGTGTGTGTGTGTGTTTGAGAGAGAGAGAGAACATATAATATGTGTTAATATCTGACTGATTGTGAGTGCTTAACTGCATTAGTCAGGAATACAAATTATACAATTTATAGGCATATAATTTCATGAGGGTTGTAAGATGTATTAGTATTTCTTTTGAAAAGCATATTAAGGAATATTATTCTCTCTCTCTCTCTCTCTCTCTCTCTCTCTCTCTCTCTCTCTCTCTCTCTCTCTCTCTAAAGGGCAAATGCCGTTTAATGTAAACAAATATCAGATATTGTAAATAAGTTCCAAAACCATAAATATGAATATTACATGTACGGAGAGAATGTTAATAGCGTAACATATGAACAACACTTACAGTAGGAGTGCTAATAAATGAAACCCTAACATATTCAAACCAATGCACGGCAGCAGCTAACAAAACAAACAGAGCATTAGTGTTAATCAACTGTCTTCATGTACGGTAATTGCCGGAGAGAACGGAGGGTGGGGAGAGAGCCTTCTTCTTTGTTATCCTTTCCTTCCACTTTCTGCTACTCACGGGATAGCTATCTTTACTAGAATTAAGTCCTGGCCACCTCGATGGGATCGTAAGGTCTGTGTGGTCAGTGTATCTATGTATACATATCTCTCTCTCTCGCTCTCTTATGTGTGATTGTAAGGGGAAATAGTAAACAAAGGACCATTAAGGGGAGGAAAACCGTGTTTCTGGACCTCCTTCACCCTAATGTTTAGCCCCACTAGTTTTGAGATTATAATACGTTCGGCCCATTAGTTTGGCGATTTTAACACCTTTCGCCCCACTTCGTTGTCAATTTTAAGACCTTTCGTGCCATTTATGTGTTGGTTAGTTCCTGGTGAGCAATAGCGAGCCTGCAATTTTAAGAGGAACCAGCCCTCGGCCGGGACATTTTTCTACCAATTTGTTTACAAATTTATCTTGTCTAGGGGGTGTTTTTCTAAGCTTGATGGAGGTCTAGGGAGGAAACTAAAAAAAATATATGAATAAATGAATTAATAGACCAAACAAACGGTCAGTCTCCCCTTAACATCTTCAGAGACGGAGTGACGTACCTACCTGCTGAGGAAGAACAGGAACATGTCTAGATTTTTGTTTAAGGGGAAGGTAGTTGTTTTTTATGGACCCCCTTCTTCCCTCATGTTTAACATATTAGTTTTGAGATTTTAAGACGTTCGTTCCGCTAGTTTGGTGATTTTGAGACCTTTTGCCCCATTTCCCTACACTTGTGTTTCCCTGTACTGCCCCCTCCTCTAGTCTGGTGTAACCTGGTGTCCTGCGGCCCATGGGGGGGGGGGAGAGAGAGAGAGAGAGAGAGATGAGGGAAGGGAGGAGTGATAAATGTTAAGGGGAGGTTTGTTGTTTGTTCCCTAAACCTCCATCAAGCTTAAAATTACACCCCTTAGACCCCCTTTCAAGATAAATTTGTTAAGTTTTCGATAGAAAATGTCCCTCTTCAATTCAAGGCTCGCTATCGCTCGCCAAGAAAAAAATGACACGTAATTGGCAAGAAAGGTCCTAATATAGACAAAGAAATGGTGTTAAAGGTCTAAAATCGCCAAAGTAATGAGTGGAACTTCATATAATATATCACTTTCCTTACACTTGTGTTTCCCTGTATTGCCCCCCTCCTTTGGTCTGGTGTAACCTGGTGTCCTGCGGTCCAGGAGAGAGAGAGAGAGAGAGAGAGAGAGAGAGAGAGAGAGAGAGAGAGAGAGCGAGAGACGAGAGAGAAAGAGAGAGAGAGAGAGAGAGCGAAGAGATGAGAGAGAGAGAGAGAGAGAGAGAGAGAGAGAGAGAGAGAGAGAGAGAGAGAGAGAGAGAGAGAGAGAGAGAGAGAGAGAGAGAGAGAGAGAGGAGAAAGTACAAAGGAGTACAAAGGAAATCAAGCAACAACAGATCTAGTGACCCTTCTAGGTTGCTTGTCCTCCAAAACACTGAGGATCAAGTGTCCAAACAGTGGTTTAGAGTGGGTAAGGGAACATTGGAAAGGGAACTACTGCCCTGCCACTAACGTGGCAGGACTAGGAAGTTAGTAGGGACAGATGGGTTAGTAACTGAGGGGAGGATAAAGTTATTCATTTACAAACGCAGTCAGTCACGGGTTTGATGCGAGATATTTGTCTAGGCGGAATTTAAATGAATCAACGGTGCTGCAGTCTATAATGTCTCGGGGAAGCCCATTCCACAAGTTGACAACTCGATTGAAGAAGAAATTCTTAGATTCGTGCGAGTTAAAAGATTTACCAATAATTTTGCAACCGTTTCCCCGCGTGTAATTAGATTGGTCGATAGTGAAGTACTTACTACAGTTCATATTGTCGATGCCTTTGATGATTTTGAACACTTGAATTAAGTCGCCTCTTAATCTGCGCTGGGTTAAAGGAAATAGATTTAATTCTCTAAGACGCTCTTCGTATGGTTTGTTCTTTAGGCTAGGTATCATTTTGGTAACTCTACGTTGAACTCGTTCTAGCTTGTTTATATCTTTTTGGTAATAAGGGCACCAGGATTGAACTCAGTATTCCAGAAGAGGGCGGACTAAGGAATTGTAAAGGGTTAGGATAACTTCTTTGGATTTATGCTCAAATGACCTGCCTATAAAGCCAATTATTTTGTTTGCCTTCTTAACAACTTCTGAACATTGTTGACCTCGGTTTTAGGTTACTCGATATTGTTACTCCCAGATCAGTTTCTCTGTTTACATTCTTAAGCTGAGTGCCATTCATCGAATAGTTTGCTTTCTCATTTAGGTATCCGACATGTAGTACTTTACATTTATCCGCATTGAAACTCATTTGCCAAATTTGGGCCCAACATGACAATTTATCTAGATTGTGTTGCATATCGTCAACTTGTTCTTTTGAGAGTACGCTATTTGCAATTTTTGTATCGTCAGCAAATTTTGAGATTGTGCAGGTGAGACCCTCATCTATGTCGTTGATGTAAATTAGAAAGAGAATTGGTCCTAGTACCGATCCCTGGGGTACCCCGCTACTTACATTGGTCCATTTAGATGCCTTACCGTTTATGACTACCCTTTGCTTTCTGTTGCTGAGCCAATTTTCTATCCATTTCAACACACCGTCTTGTATTCCATGCGCTTTTAGTTTTAGCAGTAACGTTTGTGGGGAACTTTGTCAAAGGCCTTTTGAAAATCAAGGTATCTAATATCTACAGCTTTACTCTCATCGTAGAGGTTGAGGATATCGTGGAAGAAGTCTAAGAGGTTTGTTAAACAGGAACGTTTTTTACGAAAGCCGTGTTGAGTATCTTTAAGTATGTTATTTTCCTCCAAGTGATTTACGAGTCTGTCTCGTATGACCGTTTCTAGCATTTTACATACAACTGAGGTTAAGCTAATTGGACGATAGTTACTGGGTAGGGATTTGCTGCCTTTTTTGAATATCGGTGTTACGTTGGCTAGCTTCCACTGATCAGGCATAGTTCCAGACTGCAAGGATTTATTGAATAGTAATGTCAGTGGTTTGGAGAGCTCATTCTTAGCTTCCTTTAGAACTCTAGGCGAGATTGTATCAGGTCCTGGCGTTTTATTACCTTGAGTTTATCTAAACAATTCAATACTTCTCTCTCTGTAACGGTGATATTGCTTAGAACATCTGAATTATCAATCTGAATCGGCGATGGTGTAGGGATATCACTGAGGTCTTCTGTTGTAAAAACTGATGCAAAGAAGGTATTGAGGGCATTACTCATTTGTACTTCGTCTTTGGTGTATTCTCCTTTTTCATCGACTAACGGTCCAACAGTTGAAGTAACTACTTTTTTTCTTTCTGATATAACTATAGAATTCTTTCGGGTTTGTTTTACTTTTTTTTAGAGAGAGAGAGAGAGAGAGAGAGAGAGAGAGAGAGAGAGAGAGAGAGAGAGAGAGGAGAGAGAGAGAGAGAGAGAGAGAGAGAGAGAGAGAGAGAGAGAGAGAGAGAGAGAGAGAGAGAGAGATATTGTGTGTGGGAGGAAATGTGTGTACGCGCGAGTAGTTCATCTGTATGTGTGTATGTATGATGAATGTGAACATATGATATATATAAAATGGATATAAAATCGTAGTCATGTACTTAACCTTTAACTGTCTTGATGGTGTCATGGTTTGAGTGTTTAAGATCTGTATGTGGGAACCCAGGTTCGAATCCCGGGTGGATCATATGCTTTCATAAATATCATTGGATGGTGTTTGGTGTTGGGTGTGATATTAATATTATAGATTATAGATTACTCAGTTTACAGGGCCGTTTCCAGTTATGTTTAGCAACCTACAACAAATGGAACTTTATAGACTGCAAAAAATAGATTGACTTAAGGGGAGGTGGGTCGCTTTACTGGTCCCCCTTCTCTCTCATGTGCAGCCCCATTAGTTTTCAGATTTTATGACGTTCGACCCATTAGTTTGGCGAATTTAAGACTTTTCATCCCATGTCTTTGTCAATATTAAGACTTTTGTGTCATTTAGGTGTCGATTTTTTTCCTGGCGAGCGATAGCAAGCCTGAAATTTAAGAGAAACTGGCCTAGAAACTAGAAAAATAATAAATACATTAAAAACAAAAACAAATCTACCTAAAAGTGAACCATCCACCCTTAAGGGGACAGTGGTTGTTTGTTTGGTCAATTAATTAATTTATTCATATATTGTTTTTAGTTTCCTCCCTAGACCTCTATCAAGCTTAGAAAAACACCCCTTAGACTCCCATTCAAAATAGATTCGTAAATTTTTCGGTAGAAAAATGTCCCGTCCAAAGGCCGATTCCTCCTAAAATTACAAGCTCGCTATCACTCTCCAGGAAAGAAATAGATACCTAAATGGCACGAAGGGTCCTAATATTGATAAAGAAATGGAGTGAAAGGTCATAAAATCCCAAAATTAATGGAACCAACGTCTTAAAATCTCAAAACTAGATCCAGAAAAACGATTTGTCTCCCCTTAAGTCTCCGCCTATCTGTGAGGAGGATTTAGATCCTAACTTATTACAGTATATCCTGGTCTCGGAATATGTAATCTCTCTTGACTTATACAGTACATATGATAAGTTACGGGCAGATTTTCACTTTTTTTTTTCACAGGTATTTTTTTTCTGGACCCCCTTCTCCCTTCTGTTTAGCCCCTTTAGTTTTAATATTTTAAGAAGTTTTCTCCATTAGTTTGTCAATTTTAAGACCATTCGCCCCATATCTGACAATGTTTACGATTTAGGGATTGATGTTTTTTTCTGGCGAGCGATAGTGAGCCTGCAATTTAAGAGGAATCGGCCTTCGGCCGGGACATTTTCTACCGAAAAATGTACAATTTTATCTTGAAGGGGGGTCAAGCGGGTGTTTTTCTGTTTGATGGAGGTCTAAACTAATAAATAAAGGAATATATGAATTAATAGCCCCAAAAACGGCCCATCTCCCCTTTACCCATCCTGTACCGGTGACGTCCTTCACATGATATTCTGTCAACTATTAGACGATTGTATTCAGCTTGGGAAAGTCGTCTACCAGTTAAAATATTACAGACTATATCAATGAATCCTTTTAGCTACCATATATCCTTCCTAAGCTTCATAAAATATTACAGACTATATCAATGAATCCTTTTAGCTACCATATATCCTTCCTAAGCTTCATAAAATATTACAGACTATATCAATGAATCCTTTTAGCTACCATATATCCTTCCTAAGCTTCATAAAATATTACAGCCTATATCAATTAATCCTTTTAGCTACCATATATCCTTCCTAAGCTTCATAAAATAGTACAGACTATATCAATGAATCCTTTTAGCTACCATATATCCTTCCTAAGCTTCATAAAATATTACAGACTATATCAATTAATCCTTTTAGCTACCATATATCCTTCCTAAGCTTCATAAAATCGTCTAAACGCAGCTGATATCAAAACAAAAAGTAGTCACCGGTTCTGTAAAGGTTAAAAACAAGTATAGTAACCAAAGAGAAAATGTGGAGAAGATATAATGCTTGTATTCTTAACAACCCATGCAGTACCAGAGACGTCCTTTGTATCATATTTTGGCACCTATTAGAAGATTGTATTAGGAAGGACCTCTAGCAATGATAAGGATTCAAACTATTTTAACCAACCCTTTTCGACTAACACAGATCGTTCCTAAGCTGCACAAAATCGCCTAAATATAGCTAGCATGAAATAGATCACACGTCGCTGGTACTCAAAGGGTAAAACAATTATTTCCCTTCGCAGCGCCGTTAAGGGAGCCCACCTCGCTTTGTTTCTCTTTCTCTCCCTCTCTCTTTGGCTTGTATCCATTCGGCCCCATTCAGCCTACTGTTTTAAGACGTTAACCCCCATCCAGGTGTCAATATTTTCCTGGCGAGCGGTAGCGAACCAGCATATACATATTTTTGTTTTGACAGCAAGCTAAATGTGTACATTTTTCGATAGAAAAATTTCTCCGGCGAAGCCGGATTTCTCCATACAATGCTGGCTCGCTATTGCTCGCCAGGAAGAAATCGACACTTGAATGGGGATAAACGTCTTAAAATAGTTGGCTGAATGGGGCCAAATGGATACAAGCCAGGGAAAGAGAGAAAAGGAGAGAAAGATAAAAAAAAAAAAACGGTGACTCCCCTTAATGGACGAAATAGCTTGAGAAATGACGTTGGCTTCAGAAATGGGAGTGGTAATCCATCTAATATCAGTAAACAACACTCGTTCCCACAGTATTCGTTCGGTATCAGGCGCTGGGAAGGGAAAGACGTGTTTAACCCCTTCTGTACCGGTGACGTCTTTTTCATTTTATTCGAGTTATATTTAGAGTTTTTTATTCATTTTAGGTAGGACGTTTAGCAATTAAAAGGCTACAGACTAGCTCAATTGACCACTTGCGAGTTTCAGGCCATAAGGAAGTTGGAGCCATAAACATCGATATAAAACAGAAGTTAAATGTATAATCAGCAATCTTTGGTTAGAAAGTATAGTGAATTTGATTATGTATTTATAGATGCACTACAACCCTAATTAAACTGGTAATTCTGTTAAATATCGACATCTACAGCTCCAACTTCCTTATAGCCTGAAACTCACAAGTGGTCAATTAATCCGTTTAGATACCATATATCCTTCCTGAGATTTATAAAATCGTCTAAATGAAGCTGAAATAATAACAAAAAGACGTCGCTGATACTGTAAGGGTTAAGAGCACGGGTCATAGTGAGGTCAACCAGCCACCAGTCAGGTCAGGTCAGGTCAGGTCAGGTGAAGGTATTGAGGGATAAGCCTTTACAACGGCACCTCGTTTTTCACGTTTATTTTCAACCTGCAGTAAAAGGATTCCAGGTCAACTAATTCCGTGCATTTAAGGGGGGTGCCCTGCTTGTTGTCTCTCCTTTGTTCTCTTTCTCTGGCTTGTATCCATTCGCCCCTATTCACCCTACTATTTTAAGTGGTTTATCCCCATCCAGGTGTCGATTTCTTCCTGGCAAGCGATAGCGAGCCAGCACTGTATGGAAAAATCTGGCTTCACCGGGGAGTTTTCTATTAAAAAATGAACAAATTTAGCCTGCTGTCACAAACATTTTAAAGGATATATGCTGGCTCGCTACCGCTCGCCAGGAAAAAATCGACACCTGGATGGTGATAATCGTCTTAAAACAGTAGGCTGAATGGGGCCGAATGGATACAACCCAGAGAGAGAGAGGGGGGAGAGAGACAAAAACGAGGTGGGCTCCCTTAAATATAAAGTTATATCATGGTACGTAAACTATAATCTCTAGGCTGGAATAGGGACTAAGAATATAGAAGCCTCTCACCGCTCACTAGCTTTTAGTGCCTCGTTATGTGATATGTCTGGAGAAAATGCTGCCACCAAAAATGTAGGCTAATCTCGAAAAAATAGATAAATAATGAGACAGATTGAACACACACACACACACACACACACACACACACACACACACACACACACACACCACAGCCACACACACTCCCCGTGGCGTAACGGATAGCGCGTCTGGCTCACAACCAGAAGGTCCCGGGTTCGAGACCCGGGCGAGGAAGAGACATTTGGGCAAGTCTCCTAACGGTGTAGCCTCTGTTCACCTAGCAGTATAAATAGGAACCTGGTATAAGTGGACGAAGTTGTGACGTCCCATCCGGGGTTTGGTGATCAGTTACAAGGTGAGATGGGTATCATACTGGTCAACCTAAGCTACTGGTCAACCTAAGCCTTCGGGTGAGACTGGTACCGTAGTGAGAATGGTACCGTACAGATTAACCCTAAGCTTTCGTTTTCAGATGTCGCCAATTGGCTAAAATACAGACTACACACACATCCACAGCCTTTCCAACGATACATAAACACTTAACATGCATTTCACGCAATACATTCCCAGTTAAGGAGGCGCGATAATAATGAGCTTAGCTCGCATTGCGTGGATTCCCCTTGACGAACAAGCAAGTGAAAACACACACACAAACACAAACACACACACACACACTCATGCTAGAGTATAGTATATTTATATATATCATTTTGTATAACCTTATAGTATAATATAAAAGGCGGCAGTACGTGTGGAGAATGAGCAGAGCGAGTTCCTTGACCTGAGTGTTGGGTTGAAACAGGGGTGTGTGATATCCCCTGGTTGTTTACTGTATATATGGATGGAGTCATGAAAGAAATACTAGGAAGAGCAATGGATGTTGGTGTATCGCTGAAAAGGGAGGGAAATGAGTGGAAGCTACCTATACTGCTGTTTGCGGATGATACAGTTCTGATGAGCGATATTGAATGGGAGTTGCAGTGTCTGGTAAATGAGTTTGGAACAGTGTGCGAAAAACGGAATTTGAAGGTAAATGTGGGGAAGAGCAAGGTTATGGTCTTCGAAAGGAGTGAAGTCACAGAGTGTGAGGTGAAGTTCTTCTTCTTCTTCTTCTTCACGATGCACAGTGTCAACAGGGATGTAGCCCCCAGATAACTGCGCAAGTAGTACAAGACTTAATTAAGGTTCATGGCGAGGGGACACGATTTCTAGCACGTAACATACTGTAGATGGTGAGGAGTGTGCAGAAGATGAGTAACGGTGAGTAGCGGTAGTTGGAGGGTCGTCAGAGGTCGGAGATCCTCCCTGTAGCAGCGAGGAACGTAGAGAGTCCAGTGGAGATGATATGAAGATCTGAACGGTCAGGCTATGGAGATTGTTGTTTCAGGATTGGACAGCCAAACACAACTGGATGTAGAACTTCTTTATTCTGGGTCAAGTTTCATCCTGAGAACAACAAACAAACTAAGTGCATGTTCTTTCCAAGAATTTAGAAATACAAATGTATATAATAAAATCTTGTTCAATCTATAAGTGATACAAAACACAAATAACACACCAATCGCCAAACATATATATGGCTAATTCTTAATGTCAAATAAGTTGATAGAAATAAACCTTTATGAACTTATAAGTAAAACTTGTTAGATATAATTAAATAATGTAAGAGACTTCTAGTAAGTAATTAAAATTAGTTTGCACCTTGCCACTAATGGAACCTTTCAATTAACTTCATATATTTCTCATCCAATACATTAACGAACGAGGCAACTAAATTATTTCAGTTAACAAAAAGTAGAATATCACATGTTGCTACACATCACACATAATTTGACTCTCACAATCAGACATGTCCTACATATTTCCCGCTAATCCAGCCCAACAGACACATGAATAACCTCCCATAATTATAGGGAAACACCAACAGCAAACAATTACAACTACGATCCTTTATTATAAATTACTCTACTACTATTGTATGTAGAAGAGCCAACGAGTGGACTGAGTCCGATTGAAAGAGTCCAATATTAAATATCAACTACCATACTCACTCTATTGTGTGTCCATGTATAAACCCGAGTAAGGCGGGTAAAATATCACTCCATACTGACTAACTATTTAATTCGATCCACTCACATGTTCAATAAACGAGGGAATGAAGGGTGAAGGGAGAAGGGAAGGGGGGAGAGGGGGAAAGAGGGGGACGGGTTGAACAAAGAACTAGCGCGTAATCTAAATAGAGAAGGAAAGGTAGGAGGGGAGGGGGGAGGGGGGAAGTGAGCAATTAAACATGAACACTAATTTCGACATATTTATTCTGACTTTAAATGTAAACTCATCTTCTCTAGGCTTCCAAATTAATCCAAAAATCTTTTCCTTATTACTCCTGATCACATTGATACGTGGAATGTCCTCATCTTGGTTACCTGAAAATATCCAGTGTTTAATTTTGAAGCCACCAGATTTCAGTACATGCTCTGATTCTTTAGCAAGGTTAATTGCTTCTTTCATATCACTAACACTTTGTAGGAGATCGTCGACATAGCTATTTCTGATCAGCATATTTGCAGCTTTAGGGTACATGTTTTCCATCATAGCTGCAGTGGCTCTGAGTGCTAACATAGCAATTGTTCCGCTAGGTCTATCTCCAAATGGTACAGCAGTAAGGACATAATGATTTGGTTCTTTCTCAGTCTGAAGATTCCTCCACAAAAATCTATGAGTATGTTGATCAGGCTCTGATAGTTTTATGGCATTATTCATCTTTGAAATGTCCCCAGCCATAGCAACACAGTCTTGACGAAATCTTAGTAGGACTGCTAGTAAATTATTGAGCACGTCTGGTCCTTTTGCCCAACAGTCATTTAGAATATGTCCCATGTAAGAGGCAGACGAATTAAACACAATTCTCAATGGTGTAGATGAGGAATCTTGTTTGATGACTTCATGATGTTGAATATACTGTACTGGTCCTTCATAAGAATCTCTCTCAGCAACTG
This sequence comes from Paralithodes platypus, assembly GCA_032716605.1. Classification (NCBI taxonomy): domain Eukaryota; kingdom Metazoa; phylum Arthropoda; class Malacostraca; order Decapoda; family Lithodidae; genus Paralithodes; species Paralithodes platypus. The sequence goes on from CM064566.1 coordinate 12,343,593, forward strand.
TTAAAATCCTGGCCACTTCTCGGTCTACCATGTCCGCAATCTGATCACTGTAGGCATTAGCGTACTCTGTTCCCTTTTTTAATAGTCTTTTTTCAGTAGATTTTAGTCATGCAAATGCCCCCGAGATGTTGTTGGGCAGTTCATTTGGATTCTTTATCCAGGGGTACTTTACCATCCATTGTTTAGTTTCTGGGTTATGACTTAATCCTTGCTTGATCAGTGAAAGTTCTCTTTCTTCTTGGAGCGTGTAGTGTCCATTTCCAGCAGCACAATTGCCACATTTGCATCCGCCACATTTAGGAATGCAAGAGGTTCCAAGGCTTTCAATATCAAAGAAATCCTGCATTTTGTTATGAGATTTAGAGATATCTAGAATTATGTTGTTCACTTCTGTTGATACAGCTAAGTGGTGAATTCGGACTTGTGCTTGGTTAATGTTCTTGTCCGTAATCTTGATAAGAGGATGGGATCCACGCAAACAATACCCAAACTGGTTTTTCATTAACTGGAGATTGTTTACAGTCTTTTCTACTTCAGGCAGAAGGGCACAACAATCAGTTCCTATGAGCATGTCCACTTTTCCAAGTGGTCTAGACACATCGTTTTCTGTGATTCCATTAGACAAATCGACCACTTCACTTGCATCTACTTTTGGGGCATCTGAAGTCACTTCACTCACACCATATGCCCGAATTTCCCAGACCTTCCCTTGGGCATCCATAAGAGGCACGAGGTATTCCTTGCTGTCAAACCATTCAGTTTGATTTCCGACCTTTGTAACAGACAGCCGAACATTTTTACCACTCAGACCTAGTTTAGCTGCAGCACGGTGAGTGATTAGTGACATATTTGCTCCAGGATCCCAAAGTACTGTTACATGTTGATGCTTGCATGGGTATTTTGCTGAGCATAAGCAAAACTCCTTCCCTTCTCTGATGCTTATTGGCCACATTTACAGTGTTGTGAAAAGTGTCACCATTTGAATAAGCTTCATGTAAGAGTGGATGATGCAGTCTACCACATATATGTTGCTGATTGTTAAATGCTTCACAAGGTTTTTTTCCTTTTACAATATCTTGCAAAATGTCCAACTTCCAAACAACAGAAGCATCCACCAATTTGACGAATAGCATCGATTTTTGCGTTGCCATCAAGTCTCTGAAATCCAACACACTCAGATATTGGATGGGTATTTGTTCCGTGATACCAGCAATTATTATTTCCCGTAATAGTCATTCCCATAACTGGTCTGTATGATGAAGGTTTCTCTCCTTGGGGTTGTGCGTATGGGTTGCCGAGTAGATTAGATACCATTTCTGTCATTTTGTTCATGTTTGTTTGCATTTGTTGTTGAGTTTCTTGTAATTTTTGCACAACATTCACCAATCCAGATTCTGTGTCGTTTCCCTCATTTTCCTTAACGACCGAGGATTGACATATTCCCTTTAAATTTTGCATTTGTGGTTTCCTAATATCAGTATTCATGTATTCCATGGCTCTCTTTTCTTTGAGTAAGAATTCTAGTAATCTTGGGAATTGTGCATCACTTTCATTGTCTTCTACTTTTAGTACCCATTCTCGTTTCTGAACACTTGGTAGAATCTTTTCAATCTGACTCACCATGGTAGCAGTATTCATTTCACTTTCTAAGTTCATTTTCTTAAGGTCTAGCCAGCTGTGTTCAATTACGTCAACCATAGCAACAAATTTCTCATTATCCCCATCATGAATTAGTTTTAGTTTCTTTAGTTCACTTATGATTGCATCAGCTAGTTTGCGAGGTTTTCCATACTTTTTGTCCAGTCTGATAAATATTTCCTCATAATTGTCCTGCACTCCTTGAACACACTCTAGAGCTTCCCCTGTAAGACAACTCTTCAAAGCATAGGGGTCATTTCCAAAGCCTCTTTTCATTAATCGTTCATAGTCCTTTTTGAACGTTGGGTAGTCGCGGATCTTACCAGCAAAGCACGGTGCATCGAGTCTTTTTACCCGAACTGCATTGGTATTTTCACCACATCCTTTGGCTGAAAGACTCGCTATAACTGCTTTACACTGTCAATTTTCATATCTATTTCGTCCATATAAGTTTCATCAAGCTCACAGACTGACCCAACATTAATCATATACTCATCATGATACAATTCCACTTCTCCGTAAGCCTGTAACACTTCACTGAATTTCTGTTTCAATGCCTCTATTGGATCGTTGCATCATATTCGTTCATTTAGTCCATTTATTTTCTGTGTAAATTTGCTCTTTGCATTTGCTCGCTTTGTTTTTATCAAGTCTAAGGATAACACGTTAGCTTCCATGGTAGAGCTGAAGTGTTGGGTTGCATTGTCTGTAGTCCTGTTGGTGGTTGTAGTGCTGGTGGTATCCCCGGCCTCAGGTTGGTCACTCGGTTTGCTTGGGTCCTGTCTCACCTCGCCGTCCATGGCACGACAGAGATGAAATGTTTCAGGATTGGACAGCCAAACACAACTGAATGTAGAACTTCTTTATTCTGGGTCAAGTTTCATCCTGAGAACAACAAACAAACTAAGTGCATGTTCTTTCCAAGAATTTAGAAATACAAATGTATATAATAAAATCTTGTTCAATCTATAAGTGATACAAAACACAAATAACACACCAATCGCCAAACATATATATGGCTAATTCTTAATGTGAAATAAGTTGATAGAAATAAACCTTTTATGAACTTATAAGTAAAACTCGTTAGATATAATTAAATAATGTAAGAGACTTCTAGTAAGTAATTAAAATTAGTTTGCACCTTGCCACTAATGGAACCTTTCAATTAACTTCATATATTTCTCATCCAATACATTAACGAACGTGGCAACTAAATTATTTCAGTTAACAAAAAGTAAGAATATCACATGTTGCTACACATCACACATAATTTGACTCTCACAATCAGACATGTCCTACATATTTCCCGCTAATCCAGCCCAACAGACACATGAATAACCTCCCATAATTATAGGGAAACACCAACAGCAAACAATTAAAACTACGATTCTTTATTATAAATTACTATACTACTATTGTATGTAGAAGAGCCAACGAGTGGACTGAGTCCGATTGAAAGAGTCCAATATTAAATATCAACTACCATACTCACTCTATTGTGTGTCCATGTATAAACCCGAGTAAGGCGGGTAACCTACCACCAGCTGATATCACTCCATACTGACTAACTATATAAATTCGATCCACTCACATGTTCAATAACTGAGGGAATGAAGGGTGAAGGAAGAAGGGGAGGGGGGAGAGGGGGAAAGAGCGGGACGGGTTGAACAAAGAACTAGCGCGTAATCTAAATAGAGAAGGAAAGGTAGGAGGGGAGGGGGGAGGGGGGAAGTGAGCAATTAAACATGAACACTAATTTCCACATATTTGCGCAATTTGTCATATACTATAGTCAAAGAACTGGGACAATGGTGACCTGTTGGAAAAGGAAGGAATTTATAAGGAAGTAGCATGTAAATGATCCGGAATGATCTGAACACTAATTTTTCATAAAACAATTGTCAGCTCTTTTAAGTATCTGGGCAGTGTGTTGAGTAAAGATGGGACTATGGATGAAGAAGTGCGGGAGAGGGTGCCACAGGGGAAGAGGGTTGTAGGAACGTTGAAAGCAGTAACAAGAAATAGAGTGGTCAGTATGGAAGTGAAGAAATCTTTGCATGACACTGTGATAATCCCGACACTAACTTACGGAAGCGAAGCATGGACGTTCGGGAAGAGACTCGGACCAAGAGTGAGAGCGGTGGAAATGAGTTACTTGAGAAGTGTGTGCGGAGTTACATGGAGGGATAGACAGACGAATGAGGAAGTAAGAAGGAGGTGTGGTGTGGAGGTAGATGTGCTGGAAAGTGTGAAAAGGAGCAACTTGAGATGGTTTGGCCATATGGAACGTATGGAAAGCGAGAGATTGACTAAGAGGGTGTACGAGAGCGAGGTGGAAGGACAGAGAGGGAGAGGTGCACCGAGGGAGAGGTGGAAGGATGGAGTGAGGAAGTATATGAATGAAGGCGGTGCTGGTTGTGAGGAGGGGCATCGACTGACAGTGTTTATAAAACACTGTACTGCGAACCAATGTTGCAAAATATGGAAGTGCTCTATGATATATTATTGTCTTTACAATTTTAAAAGACACCAACGAGCTGTCTCTCCCCTCTCCTCACTAAATCCTTGCAGTCTGGAACTATGCCCAATCAGTGGAAGCTAGCCAACGTAACACCGATATTCAAAAAAGGCAGCAAATTCCTACCCAGTAACTATCGTCCAATTAGCTTAACCTCAGTTGTATGTAAAATGCTAGAAACGGTCATACGAGACAGACTCGTAAATCACTTAGAGGAAAATAACATACTTAAAGATACTCAACACGGCTTTCGTAAAAAACGTTCCTGTTTAACAAACCTCTTAGACTTCTTCCACGATATCCTCAACCTCTACGATGAGAGTAAAGCTGTAGATATTATATACCTTGATTTTCAAAAGGCCTTTGACAAAGTTCCCCACAAACGTTTACTGCTAAAACTAAAAGCGCATGGAATACAAGACGGTGTGTTGAAATGGATAGAAAATTGGCTCAGCGACAGAAAGCAAAGAGTAGTCATAAACGGTAAGGCATCTAAATGGACCAATGTAAGTAGCGGGGTACCCCAGGGATCGGTACTAGGACCAATTCTCTTTCTAATTTACATCAACGACATAGATGAGGGTCTCACCTGTACAATCTCAAAATTTGCTGACGATACAAAAATTGCAAATAGCGTACTCTCAAAAGAACAAGTTGACGATATGCAACACAATCTAGATAAATTGTCATGTTGGGCCCAAATTTGGCAAATGAGTTTCAATGCGGATAAATGTAAAGTACTACATATCGGATACCTAAATGAGAAAGCAAACTATTCGATGAATGGCACTCAGCTTAAGAATGTAAACAGAGAAACCGATCTGGGAGTAACAATATCGAGTAACCTAAAACCGAGTCAACAATGTTCAGAAGTTGTTAAGAAGGCAAACAAAATAATTGGCTTTATAGGCAGGTCATTTGAGCATAAATCCAAAGAAGTTATCCTAACCCTTTACAATTCCTTAGTCCGCCCTCTTCTGGAATACTGCGTTCCATCCTGGTGCCCTTATTACCAAAAGATATAAACAAGCTAGAACGAGTTCAACGTAGAGTTACCAAAATGATACCTAGCCTAAAGAACAAACCATACAAAGAGCGTCTTAGAGAATTAAATCTATTTCCTTTAACCCAGCGCAGATTAAGAGGTGACTTAATTCAAGTGTTCAAAATCATCAAAGGCATCGACAATATGAACTGTAGTAAGTACTTCACTATCGACCAATCTAATTACACGCGGGGAAACGGTTGCAAAATTATTGGTAAATCTTTTAACTCACACGAATCTAAGAATTTCTTCTTCAATCGAGTTGTCAACTTGTGGAATGGGCTTACCCGAAACGTTATAGACTGTATCACCGTTGATTCATTTAAACTCCGCCTAGACAAATATCTCGCATCAAACCCGCGACTGACTGCGTTTGTAAATGAATAACTTTATTTTATCCCCCCCTCAGTTACTAACCCATCTGTCCCCTACTAACTTCCTAATCCTGCCACGGACATTAGTTCCAGGGCAGTAATTCCCTTTCCAATGTTCCCTTACCCACTCTAAACCACTGTTTGGACACTTGATCCTCAGTGTTTTGGAGGACATGCAACCGAGAAGGGTCACTAGATATGTTGTTGCTTGATTTCCTTTATACTCCTTTGTACTTTGTACTACGACCCTGTATGAACAAAATATATATATATATGATCGACCGTCTAAAAAGTTCTACCAGATATGATGTTGGTGTGGGTATAAGGTGGTTGGTAGAATTTGTGTTGTGCTTTTTTGAACATATAAGTATTACCCAAACAACCTTCCCCCTCAAGCTTCAGAAAAAAACTTGAATATGCTACATGACAGTTCAGTTTTACTTTTCGTGGGGGGCGAAAATAGTTTGGTTGAACACGGGACCCGTGGAGAGGAAATTCGCGCCTTGCTTTCTTCTATAACATGCAATACAGTTTATAATATATAATTATATATATATATATATATATATATATATATATCCACTATCTGCAATCCAGATTACCAACGTAAGATAAATGTCAATCTCTCCAACTATACCTTCATCTACCAAAAAAAAACACCATACACACACAAACACACAAACACACACATTGCATCAGCAACAGCAACACACATATGCACACACTCACTCATAGACGACTCATACATACACAGATCAGAAAAAAGTAGAGGAACCGAAGTCCAAGTTAATGAAACATATTGGGCGATCTATGGGGAAATATGCAGAAACAAAAATAGCAATAATATCGCAAATGCAAAATGAACTTAATATATATATATATATATATATATATATATATATATATATATATATATATATATATATATATACTGTATATTTACCAGTATATATATACCGGTATATATATATATATATATATATATATATATATATATATATATATATATATATATATATATATATATATATATATGAGATAAGGGCTGGCTCGTAAGGAACCGAAGTTTGCAGAGGAATAGAATAACGAGACTCAAAGTAAACAGCAACATATTTATTCAAATGTTTTGGCATTCACATTATGCCATCTTCAGTGGAATCTAAAAAATGAGAGACAATCTCTTAGAATATAATTATAATATATACCGGTAAATCAAAATTAATTAAAATAGAGAGTACAAATACAAATATTAGCATAAACATTAAAGACTAAACATATAAAGAGTTAAAAGGAATTCAGGGGAACAACAAATAATACGAAATCATAAACCCAAACAAACACAAAACAAAATAGTGACTGAACAGTTAGAATATATTTAGAGGGACAGCAGATTGATTATTATTTAAATGGGGTTTTCTTTCAATTTATGGAGCGACTCAAGTATACGAATATGATGATTTGGTCCAGTGTCTATCACTTTGAAATCTTGAACATTTACACTAACTGTTTTACAAACATAGGAATGATCTCTTACAGCTGAGTGAGGAGGAGTGTTCAGTGGAAGGCCTGTCCTGTACGAATGGCCTCTATGCTTAAGAACGAAATTTCCTGGTGAAACCGTTTGTATGATGAGTATGAAGGCTCTTTCAGCTAATGGATTTAGTTATGCAATTGTCGATAATATTGTGCAAGGATTTCTAAATAAAAAGTATCAGCCCAAACTACGTGTTCCAACAGTAAGTCAGGCGGAAATTTATCATAAGTTGCCCTATCTTTGTAAAATATCAGATAAGATAGAAACTTCTCTGAAAACAAAATTAGTAAAGTATTTCCCTCAAGTAAACTTTAAATTTATACATTTGAACAGCTTCAAAATAAAATATTGTTCTCAGTTTAACACCTTAAGAGCGGCCTATGCGGTTTATTTATATGTACCGCCCAGCGGGGTGTTTTTACAATAGGGCTGTTTACGTGATCATTTTCATGCCTAAATAGACCCAGAACGTAAACAAGTATCTATCCCTGAAAGGGCATAAATAACGATCCTTTATGATGGCTAGTTTTCTGCAATAACCGTGCAACGCGAGTGGCATGTAATTAGGCACTTTCCCCATACTTCCTATATAGCGAGTGAGAGAGGTAGGAGGGAGGTGAGATTCGTGTCAGTAGGTTCGCCGCGGTGGTCTGGAGCAGTCATACGCTCGCTACTCTCCTGCCACCACTTGTCTCTCTCTCTCTCAGCAACATTACGTGCTGAAATTGCCACTCGAGTTATGTCGAGCGCCGCCACATAGTCCAGCTTTATTTAACTCGACTTATGTGGTGAGCCGCTAATTAAGGGTTTAAGGACAAACTGATGAATTCCTTGCGCTCGTCGATCGTACATTGTTACACGTGCCCTGGTTGCCAAGCTATAGGTAGCGCCAACGAACTTGACAATAATCTTGATCACTGACCACTCTGTAACTCAAAAGGGCCTAGAGCAAACTGGCTGTAAATATCCACACTTATTTCCTGGTGGACTCTTCCCAAATTATAACAACGTCAACCCGATTGCTTTCATTAACTTCGAGTTATACGAAGATAAGGGGTCCAGATTATTGTCAAGTTCGCTGGCGCTACCTATAGGTATTTTGGAAGCACAATAAGAGCTTTCAAAGCAAGGGTTGACGAGCATAGGGGTCATTCGTACAGGACAGGCCTTCCACTGAACACTCCTCCTCACTCAGCAGTAAGAGATCATTCCATTGTTTGTAAAACTAGTGTAAATGTTCAAGATTTCAAAGTGTTAGACACTGGTTCAAATCATCATATTCGTATACTTGAGTCGCTCCATATAATGAAAGAAACCCCCATTTTAAATAATAATCAATTTGCTGTCCCTCTAAATATATTCTAACTGTTCAGTCAATATTTTGTTTTCTTTTGTGTTTGTTTGGGTTTACGATTTCGTATTATTTGATGTTCCCCTGAATTCCTTTTAACTCTTTATATGTTTAGTCTTTAATGTTTAAGCTAATATTTGTATTTGTACTCCCTATTTTAATTAATTTTGATTTATATATTATATATTCTAAGAGATTGTCACTCATTTTTTAGATTCCACTGAAGATGGCATAATGTGAATGCCGAAATGTTTGCATAAATATGTTGCTGTTTAATTGGAGTCTCGTTATTGTATTCCTCTCTATCTATCTATATATATATATATATATATAATATATCGTCACCAGTCACCAATTATAACATCCAGATGAACCATATTTGATAAACCCCTTTTCAAATACCGCCCAACAACGTATACAATATTGACACGAACTATATGCACAAACTACGGCTCGCTAATATTCAAAGCGCGGATATATAATTATTAAGGGAGCCCACCTCGCTGTTTTTCTCCTCCTCTCCCTCTCTCTTTGGTTTGTATCCATTCAGCCCCATTCAGCCTACTGTTTTAAGACATTTACCCCCATACAGGTGTCAATATTTTCCTGGCGAGTGGTAGCGAGCCAGCATATATATATATTTTTGTTTTGACAGCAAGTTAAATTTGTACATTTTTCGATAACAAAAATTCTCCGGCGAAGCCTGATTTCTCCATACAATACTGGCTCGCTATCGCTCGCCAGGAAGAAATCGACACCTTGACGGGGATAAAAGTCTTAAAACAGTTGGCTGAATGGGCCGAATGGATACAAGCCAGGGAAAGAGAGAAAAGGGGAGAAAGATAAAAAAAAGAATGTAACTCCCCTTAATCCATTATGACCCCATGTTGAAACCAGTACAATCCCCAATCCCTGTTCTGTTCTGCTCTATCAACAACACAAATCCTCATATTTATTTCACCAGCCCAGCGTTCAGGGGGAAGGTCGTATTTATTTGCTTATTTATTTATATTTTTATTATTATTATTATTATTATTATTATTATTATTATTAATTTTCTTATATTTAGTTTCCTCCCTAGACCTCCATCAAACTATAATGTATTTGCTTATTTATTTATTTTTGTTATTATTTTTGTATTTAGTTTCCTCCCCAGACCTTCACCAAACGTAACCCCCCCCCCCCCCCCCCCCTTCAAGGTAGTTTTGTACATTTTTCAATTGAAAAATGTCCCGGCCGAACGCCGGTTCCTCTTAAATTACAGGCTCGCTATCGCTCGCCAGGATAAATCGACACCTAAATTGCATGAAAGGTCTTAATATTGGCAAAAATCAATGGGGCGGAAGATCTTAAAATCCTCAAACTAATGGGGCAAACGTCTTTAAATCTCAGAACTATTGGGGTTAATCATGCGAGAGAAAGTGGTCCAGAAAAAGCAACCTTAATAATGAAGAGCAACACTGGACAGGATTCAATATAGCTCCATTGAAAACACTATTAATACATTGATTAAATATGGATATACTCTCCTATATAATGTTCACACCCATACGGAATTATATTTAATGGACGTCATTAACCCCTACTGTACCGGCGACTTCTTTTTAATTGTATTCTAGTTATATCTAGACTATTGTATTCAGCTTAGGAAGGATATCTAGCAATTATAAGGCTTCAACCATTTTAACAACACAGATCCTTCTTCAGCTGCATAAAATCGTCTAAATATAGCTAGAACAAAATACAACAGACGTCGCTGGTAAAAAATGGGTTAATGACATTCCTAAAATGATGCATGCTATATAATCAACGTTCATGCAATACATTTCGTGAATGTATAGTGTGTTTTCTTGTCTAACCCCTTCTGTACCGGCGACGTCTTTCTAACTTAAATTCTGGCTACTATTAGACGATTATATAGTTTCAAAAGGGCCTCCAGCAATTAACAGGCGTCGAACCGTCTCGCTTAATCCTTTTTACCACCAAAGGTACTTCTTAAACTGCACAATGGCGTCTAAAAATAGCTTAAAAAAAAAAAAAAAACGTTGCCGTCACAGAAGAGGTTAATTACACTATAGAAATTGCTGTTCAATGATGGATATAATATGCCATTCAACACACTTGTTATACAGGATGGGCCGGTTTTCTGCACCACTTTCTTCCTCATGTTTAGCCCCATTAGTTTTCATATTTTAAGATGTTTGCCCCATTAGTTAGTCAATTTTAAGACCTTTCGCCCCATTTCGTCATCAATATTTAGACCTTTCGTGCTATTTAGGTGTCGATTTTTTCCCTGGCGAATGAAAGTGAGCCTGTAATGTTTGAAGAATCGGCCTTCAGCCGGGACATTTTTTTACCGAAAAATGTACAGATTAATCTAGAAGGGGGATCTAATGGATGTTTTTTTTTTCTTCTTAAATGTGATGGAGGTCTAGGGAGGAAACTAGAAAAATAATGAATACATGCAAAAATTGCCCAAAAAGTGAACCATTCCCCCTTAAAAGTAGTTAGTCCAGAAAATATATTGGACCCCTAGGCATCTCATTAAGGGGGGAGGGGCGTATTTATGTCCTCATACATATGTATCTTTATATACGTTTTATTAAGGGGGGAGGGGCGTATTTATGTCCTCATATATATGTATCTTTATATACGTTTTATTAAGAGGGAGGGGGCGTATTTATGTCCTCATATTTATTTTCCTTTATTTTCGTTTTATTAAGGGGGGAGGGGCGTATTTATGTCCTCATATATATGTATCTTTATATACGTTTTATTAAGGGGGGAGGGGCGTATTTATGTCCTCATATATATCTTTATTACGTTTTATTAAGGGGGAGGGGCGTATTTATGTCCTCATATATATGTATCTTTATATACGTTTTATTAAGGGGGGAGGGGCGTATTTATGTCCTCATATATATGTATCTTTATATACGTTTTATTAAGGGGGGAGGGGCGTATTTATGTCCCTCATATATATGTATCTTTATATACGTTTTATTAAGGGGGGAGGGGCGTATTTATGTCCTCATATATATGTATCTTTATATACGTTTTATTTTCCTCCCTAGACCTCCATCAAGCTTATAACCCCCTACCCCCCCCCCCCATGCTCTCCTTCAAGATATATTTGTACATTTTTCGATAGAAAAATATCCCGACCGAAGGCCAGCTCCTCCTAAATTACAGGCTCGCTATCACTCGCCATGAAAAAAGTGACGCCTACTTGACAAGACAAGTCTTAATATTAACAACAAAATGGGGCGAAAGGTCTTAAAATCGCTAAGCTAAAGAGCCGAACGTCTTAAATTCTCAAAACTAATAAGGCTAATCATGAGGGAGAAGGTGGCCAAGAAAACCGAACCATTACCCCTTAAGCGTATACTGATACGTATACATTGTATAATAAACGACAGGTATTGATGTTGATATTTGTATTTAGGTGTGAGAAGGAGATAAAAGGCAAAGCTGACTGTAACGATTCCCCCCCCCCCCCTCCTCCACCCCCACCCTTCCCCCCTCCATAAAAATGAAATGTCTGGACACACGGATCTTGAAGTAGTTTACGTCATAGGATGAGGGAAAGATAGATTGGGAGAACGTTTCAGAGTTTTCTTGTTGAGTAGTAGCAAGACTGGGACAATCGGTTCACTCCTCGGTAAGAGAGTTGGACATATTTGAAAAGGTGGAGACAAAACACAGAGATAAATGTTCAAAAATCTTATAAATCTAAGAATACAATGGAGAGAAAACACGGAAACAGATGCCAGAAACTTGGATGAATTCGTGTGAAATATAAACGATGTGTTGACGTGATGGTGGGGAGGGGGGGGTGTGTGACTCGACAACTGACATGTGGAGAAAAAGGTGGAGATGGATAGGTGGATGTTGAAATTATTGATATGTGGAGATAAAGGTGTAGATCGATGGAAAAGTAGATGTTGAAATAATGGATATGTGGAGGAAAAGGTGTAGATGGAAATGTGGATGTGGAAATAATTAATATGTGGAGAAAAAGGTGTAGATGGAAATGTGGATGTGGAAATCAATGGGTTGTGGAGGAAAAGGTGTAGAAGGATGTGGATATAAATGGTGTGAAAAAGGTGTAGAAGGATGTGGATATAAATGGTGTGAAAAAGGTGTAGAAGGATGTGGATATAAATGGTGTGTAAAAGGTGTAGAAGGATGTGGATATAAATGGTGTGTAAAAGGTGTAGAAGGATGTGGATATAAATGGTGTGTAAAAGGTGTAGAAGGATGTGGATATAAATGGTGTGAAAAAGGTGTAGAAGGATGTGGATATAAATGGTGTGAAAAAGGTGTAGATAGAAATAGATAAAAGGAAGAATAAATAGTGAAGAGAATGTGTTAGAATTGTCAACCCCATCTGATATTGTTTTGCACTATTTAGACGCTTGTATGCAGCTTAGGAATCAGAATCAGAATATTTATTTTTCCATTTTACAATGGTTCTTCACATAAAACATTAAAAAATATTAAAATACATGCATTATATATATATACATATTTACAATAAGAAACATCTCTAGTATGTTACTATGGACAGTCTTCAATATCTATAAAAAAAAATGACAGTTACAGTATTATTAATTGTTTTGTTTATAGATCCATTTCATGTTTCAGAATATAATCTTTTAATATATGCTTAAACTTGTTTAGGTTATTTGTGTCCTTTACTGATCTCGGCAACCTATTCCATATTTTAGGACCTGCTACCAAAAGCGATCGTTCACCATAAAAGGTGTTCGTTCTCTGTACATATAGATGGTTTTGCTGTCTTGTGTTACTATTTATGATTTCATTAACAATAGGAAAGTGTATTAGCCAGTTTGGAATTAGCTTATGCCTTTCTTTATACACCGCAATAGCTGTATCATATATATATTTTTGCTTTATTTTTAGCAACTCTAATTCCTTTATTATCGGAGTTACATGGTCGTATTTTTTTGCTCCACCCACTGCTACCTTTGCAGCAAAATTCTGCATTTTTTGTCCAGTATTTAATATAGTCCAATTAGTTGAACCCCATATCATTATGCAATAATTTATCAAACTTAAAATTAGCGATTGAATCACAATGACCCTAGTAGCTTTGTGAAAATTACCTTTTATACGATTCACATACATCAACGTTCCCATGACTTTCTTGTTCAGTTCACTTGTGTGTTTATTGAAAAGCATGTTACTATCTATATGTAGACCTAAATTTGTTACATGTGTGCAAGGTATAATTTTATGATCATCGAGTTGTATACATACATTTGAGGGTATTTGGGATAAAAGCTGTCTAGTGCCAAGGAAAATGCATTGAGTTTTATTTGCATTCAACATAAGACCATTTCTCTGGAAATATTGTTTCACTATTTTGAGTGTATTTTCTGTTTTGCTAATTACATTAGTTAATTCATCCAGAGTGCCTGAGTGAAGTATCTGTGTATCATCAGCATACTGAATGAGCAAACAATCTTTAACATAGTTTTAGTAAATCATTGACAATATAATAAATAGAATGGGTCCTAGAATAGAGCCTTGAGGCACTCCATATGTTACATGTAAAGTAGATGAGACTGTATCACCCAACTGCACAGCCTGTGTCCTATCGGTCAAGTAATTCATAAGCCAGAATGAGTCAATATTTAATTTTTTGCATTTTTCTAACAATATTTGATGACCGACACTGTCGAAAGCTTTAGACAAATCAAGCAGTGTCAGTAAAGACACTTTTTTGTTATCCATATTAGTATATATTTTATTAGTTAATAAAGTGAGGGCTGTTTCCGTTGATAAATTTGGCCGAAAACCATGTTGACTTATAGAAAGCAGATTGTTGTTTTCCAAGTGCAACATATACTGATTTGTTTCGACTTTCTCTAAAACTTTTGATAATATTGGGAGAAGTGAAATGGGTCGATAATTACCAACACAATCTTTGTCTCCATTTTTATATATTGGTTTAATTATAGCATGCTTCCACATTTTCGGGAACTTACCAGTTACTATCGAGGTGTTTATTATACAGGTTAAGTAAGATATTGTAACGTGCAATGCATCTTTTAACATCTGAAGAGAAATCCCATCAGAACCACAAGCTTTCGTGTCTTTAAGCTGCTTAAATGTTAGAATTATAGTATTTGTGTCAATTGGTTTTAGTCTAAAAAGATTGTTAGCAGTTGTAGAAGTCTCATATCGTTGGTCGGTATTCTCATCTGTGTCTAGTGTAATGTTATTTTGTGATTTCTCATACGATGATTTGCCTACATTTGCAAAGAAATCGTTAAATTTGTCTACTTTTTCTATCGTGTTATCAAAGGAAGGATCTGTGGTAGTTAAAGGGGTTGATTGAGAGAGTTAGAAGCCTTATATACTGTATGCTAGAGGTTCTTCCTAAACTGAATCAAATAGATTAATAGCAGCCAGAATCAAATACAAAACAAAATCGATGGTACAGAAGGGGTTACATTTCTGTCATATAGAGTTAAGGGGTAGTACTCGTTTTTTATGGACCTCCTTCTCCTTCATGTTTCTGGACCCCCTTCTCCTTCATGTTTAGCATATTTGTTTGGAGATTTTTAGACGTTTAATTGTTCCGTTAGTTTAGCGATTTTGAGATTTTTCGCCCCATTACTTTGTCAATACTAAGACCTTTCGTGCCGTTTAGGTGTCTATGTTTTCCTGGCGAATGAAAACGAGCCTGTAATTTTAGAAGGAACCGGCCTTTGGCCGGGAAATTTTTCGGTAGAAAAATGTACAAATGTATCTTGAAATGGGGTCTAGGGGATGTTGTTTTAAGCTTGATGGAGGTCTAGCGAGGAAACTCAAATTTAAATAAATAAATGAATAAGTAGCCCCCAAAAAACAAGCACTAGCCCGTTAAGGGAGCCTACCTAATTTTGTTTTATCTTTCTCTCCCTCTCTCTTTGGTTTGTAACCATTCGGCCCTATTCAGCCTACTGTTTTAAGACGTTTACCCCTATCCAAGTGTCAATATTTTCCTGGCGAGCGGTAGCGAGCCAGCATATCTCTCTATATATATATATATATATATATATATATATATATATATATATATGTTTTGACAGCAAGCTAAATTTGAATATTTTTCGATTGAAAAATGTCTCCGGCGAAGCCGGATTCCTCCATACAATGCTGGCTCGCTATCTTTCGCCAGGAATAAATTGACACCTGGATGGGGATAAACGACTTAAAACGTTGGTTGAATGGGACCGAATGGATATAAGCCAGGGAAAGAGAGAAAAGGAAAGAAAGATAAAAACAAATCCGGTGACCCCCCCATAAGCTGCACGAATACACAGCAAACTGAAGAACATTCTAACAAGAAATAAACTAATATGAAATAGTTTTGTGAATGAGATACTACCTAGAATAAAGTAATATGAAATAGTTTTATGAATGAGATACTACCTAGAATAAAGTAATATGAAATAGTTTTATGAATGAGATACTACCTAGAATAAAGTAATATGAAATCGTTTTATGAATGAGATACGACCTAGAATAAAGTAATAGGAAATAGTTTTATGAATGAGATACTACCTAGAATAAAGTAATATGAAATAGTTTTATGAATGATATACTACCTAGAATAAAGTAATATGAAATAGTTTTATGAATGAGATACTACCTAGAATAAAGTAATATGAAAATCGTTTTTATGAATGAGATACGACCTAGAATACAGTAATAGGAAATAGTTTCATGAATGAGATACGACCTAGAATACAGTAATAGGAAATAGTTTTATGAATGAGATACTACCTAGAATAAAGTAATATGAAACAGTTTTATGAGATACTACCTAGAATAAAGTAATATGAAATAGTTTTATGAATGATATACTACCTAGAATAAAGTAATATGAAACAGTTTTATGAATGAGATACTACCTAGAATAAAGTAATATGAAATAGTTTTATGAATGAGATACTACCTAGAATAAAGTAATATGAAATAGTTTTATGAATGAGATACTACCTAGAATAAAGTAATATGAAATAGTTTTATGAATGAGATACTACCTAGAATAAAGTAATATGAAATAGTTTTATGAATGAGATACTACCTAGAATAAAGTAATATGAAATAGTTTTATGAATGAGATACTACCTAGAATAAAGTAATATGAAATAGTTTTATGAATGAGATACTACCTAGAATTGACCATAACCACAAACTATAATTAAAGTTTTTGAGGGGGAAGTACGTGAGCAAACTAAAAAATATATTAATAGATACATAATTATACTGTTGACTAAAAACAAGCACTACCCCCTTAATCCAGCTTATCAAATAATATGCAGCCTAAACTCTCGCCTCTACATCTTCAGCTATGCCAAAGTAACAATAATTCACTATATACTAATGTGTTTACGTATATAATAATATATATTAATATTATATATATAATAAAATAATATACACACAATAATATAAAATAATATAAAATAATGTGATGCGAACTATTACCGAAAATCTGTATACATAGAACAATACATACAATTGTACATGTGAAGTAATTGCTTAATTTGTTTTCTATACATTTATGAGTATAATATTTCACATTACGCTATTGTATAAACTTAATTATATACCTAGGAAGAGGAATTCCACCAGAAACAGTAAACAGAAGCATACTGAAATTGTCTTCAAAATTAAGCCGGTGTCACACGAGAGCTTTTATAATCAACATTCGATGAATCAAACGTTTTCTGGCAACATTTCCGGAATATTTTGTGCTAGTATCGGAAACTAGACTGATGTTAGATGAACTTAAAAGACAGAAATATTATACATGTTGACTTCATAAGGTGCCAGACCAGTGTTGATAATAAATGTTGAGGGAAAAAGCGCTACCGTGATACCGGCTTTACTGAAATGGGATTTAGCTTGCGACATGATGCATTGCGAATTTAGCACCTGACAAATTTTTCTTTGCAAATCCAAGTCGGAGAATCTTGCAACGCTATTCGATTTTTCAGACTTAAGTGAGCGAGGTTTGTGAGGGTGTTATAATGTATCAGAGAGAGAGAGAGAGAGAGAGAGAGAGAGAGAGAGAGAAAGAGAGAGATATAGTAATGGAGGGAGGGATAGAGATCGTGAGAGTGAGAGAGAGAGTAATTTAGGGAGGGAGAGAAGAGAGAGAGCGAGAGAGAGAGAGAGACAGATAGTAATGGAGGGAGGGAGAGAGATCGTGAGAGTGAGAGAGAGAGTAATTTAGGGAGGGAGAGAAGAGAGAGAGAGATAGTAATGGAGGGAGGGAGAGAGATCGTGAGAGTGAGAGAGAGTAATTTAGGGAGGGAGAGAAGAGAGAGAGAGAGATAGTAATGGAGGGAGGGAGAGAGATCGTGAGAGTAATTTAGGGAGGGAGAGAAGAGAGAGAGAGAGAGAGATAGTAATGGAGGGAGGGAGAGAGATCGTGAGAGTGAGAGAGAGAGTAATTTAGGGAGAGAGAGAAAGAGAGAGAGAGAGATAGTAATGGAGGGAGGGAGAGAGATCGTGAGAGTGAGAGAGAGTAATTTAGGGAGAGAGAGAGAGAGAGAGAGAGAGAGAGATAGTAATGGAGGGAGGGAGAGAGATCGTGAGAGTGAGAGAGCGTAATTTAGAGAGAGAGAGAGATAGTAAGGGAGAGAGAGAGAGAGAGAGAGAGAGAGAGAGAGAGAGAAGCGTCTAGAAATTGGTCATCACAACCACATTATCTCATACACAATATAATTATGTGTGGAAGGTCCTCTACAGCTTTACCTTGCCTCCTCTCAAATTACCTTTAAGGGAGCCCACCTCGCTTTTTTCTCTTTCTCTCCCTCTTTCTTTGTGTTGTATCCATTCGGCCCCATTGAGCCTACTGTTTTGATACGTTTACCCCCATCCAGGTGTCAATATTTTCCTGGCGAGCGGTAGCGAGCCAGCATACATATATTTTTGTTTTGACAGCAAGCTAAATTTGTACATTTGTCAATAGAAAAATTTCTCCGGCAAAGCCGGATTTCTCCATACAATGCTGGCTCGCTATCGCTCGCCAGGAAGAAATCAACACCTGGATGGGGATAAACGTCTTAACACAGTTGGCTGAATGGGGCCGAATGTATACAAACCAGAGAAAGAGAGAAAAAGGAGAGAAAGATAAAAAAAAACAGGTGACCCCCTTAACCCGTTCAGTACCGGTGCCTACCTTTTAACTTTATCTTGGCTAATGTTAGACTATTTTACTCATTTTTAAAATGGCTTCCAGTAATTAACAGGCTTCGAACTATCTCCTTTTCCTTCCCCCCCATTGTGTCACCTTAAGCTCCTTTCAGTAATCTGATCTAATCCTTCGGGCCAGACCTATGAGAGTTTCGTATGGAGCTCAGTGGTCTGGTTAATCTGCTTTACATTGCTAACCAAAATCTCACTTAACCCTTTGTACTACCACAAATCCTTCTCAAGTTGCATAAACTCGTCTAAATAGAACTAAAATAACATTTAAATAACGTCTCCGGTACAAAAGGGGTTACAAAAATAAAAATAAACAGATTCTCCCCTCAGCTGGTGGAAAAACAATAACAGTGTTCTGGGCAGCTGGGTTTTTTCTTTTCAGGTTCGTCGCAAAACACGCTTTTGTTTTTCCTGAGTTAAATTTAATATATAGGATTTGAGATAAGTAATACTGATATCAATAATAAGGTCAGCGTTATAACGCACACACACACACACACACACACACACACACACACACACACACACACACACACACACATACGAACTAATAAGTGATGTTTCGGCACCATGTATATTTTGATCAATAACTGCTATCAGTAATATACTAAACTTGATATATATATTTCGAGTGACATATACTGTATATACATGTTCCTACGCTTACCCACCCTATTCAACATCTGACAGACATTAATACAGCACAGAGCGAGCCAAACGTAGTGACAGCTGAAACATGACTTATTTGCGCTACCGTACATCCCGTTTCCTGAATAATTCTGGTGTGAGTATCCTAGGTTCGAGTCCTTTGAGAATCACATATATTCGTTGATTTCATTAATTGAGTTAAGAAGTAAAGTTGGCTGGTGACCAAATATGAACTATACCGTATTCATTATAAGTAGGCTAAACATCTTGACCACTAACCTCCATAACTAAAAACACTACTATAGTATTCTAGCTAATATATCTACTATTAAGGGGGGATGGGCTGGTTTTCTGGACCACTTTCTCCCTCATGTGTAGCCCCATTAGTTTTCAGATGGTAAGATGTTTGCTCCATTAGTTAATCGATGTTAAGACCTTTCGCCTCATGTCTTCGTCAATATTTAGACCTTTCGTGCTATTTAGGTGTCAATTATTTCCCTGGCGAACGATAGTGAGCCTGTAATGTTGGAAGAACCGGCCTTCGGCGGGGACTTTTTTCTACCGAAAAATGTACAAATTAATCTAGAAGGGGGATCTATTGGATTTTTGGTTTTTTAAATTTGATGGAGGTCTAGGGAGGAAACTAGAAAAATAATGAATACATGTAAAAATCGCCCAAAACCTGAACCATCCCCCTTAAAGAAGATTCAACAAGGGAATATGTGTGGAATTATACAGCCCATTTGCTCTAGCCCTCTTTGAGTTATCGAGGTTAGGGTTCACGGTTTCTGGCCTACATATTTTGAATGGACTATAGGCTATATCAGCAGCAATTATATCCTATAGGCGTACAGTCGCGCTAATAAGTCATGTCTCAGCTGTCATTACGTTTGGTTTGCTCTGTGCTGTATTAATGTCTGTCAGATGTTGAATAGGGTTGGTAAGTGTAGGAAAATGTTGGTATATCTCACTCGAAATTAATAAATCCAAGTTTAGATATTGCTGATACCAATTATAGACCAAAAAATACTTGGTGCACTTACCCATCCTATTTAACATCTGACAGACATTAATACAGCACAGAACTAGCTAAACGTAATGGCAGCTGGGATATGACTTATTAGGCCGATTGTACATCATTCTAATTGTTGACAGCAATGACTAATTTCTCCTAAGTTTCGGAATCTAAATTACCTCAACGAAAATAATACATCCATGAATTGTATTATTTACCCTTTCAAGATTCAATTACGTATTTCTTTTCTGTTTTCTGGCAATCATTGGACGATTATATTCAGATTATGAAGGGTATAATTATGGAAGTCGGAGGGTTACTCGAGGTAGTATTTACCCTTATAGTTCCCACATATCCTGCCTAAACTGTATAAAATCGTCTAATGATCGCCAGACTAGACTGTCAAAGTTTGTCATAATTGTCAAGGGGTTAAACCCATTCAGTACAGGTAACGTCCTTCTTATTATATTCTGGCAACGATCAAATGATTTTATTCAGCTTAGGAAGGACGTCTACCAATTAAATGGCTACAAACTATCTCAATTCATCTTCTTAGCTACCATACATCCTTCCTAAGCTTCATTAAATCGCCTAAATGTAGCTGAAATCAACTATATAATGACGATGCCGGTACTGAAGGGGTTGATATAGACAACTCATTATATATTACCAGATATATTACTGTATATACACCATAATATAGATACCTCCATAATATATTACCAGATATAGTATATATATATACCATAATATAGATACCTCCATAATATATTACCAGATATAGTATATATATACCATAATATAGAAACCTCCTTATTACCAGATATAGTATATATATATACCATAATATAGATACCTCCATAATATATTACCAGATATAGTATATATATATACCATAATATAGATACCTCCATAATATATTACCAGATATAGTATATATATATACCATAATATAGATACCCCTATTACCAGAGTATATATACCATAATATAGACACCTCCTATTACCAGATATAGTATATATACACCATAATATAGATACCTCCATAATATATTACCAGATATAGTATATATACACCATAATATAGATACCTCCATAATATATTACCAGATATAGTATATATACCCCATAATATAGATGCATACCCCATAATATATTACCAGATATATATATACCATAATATACATAGATACCCCATAATATAGTTCCAGATATATTACTGTATATACACCATAATATAGATACCTCCATAATATATTCCCAGATATAATATAGTCGCTCCATAATATATTCCTAGATATATTATATATGCCATAATATAGATACCCCCTTTATTCCCAGATATATTATATAAGCCATAATATAGATACCCCCTTTTTCCCAGAGATATTATATACACCATAATATAGACACCCCTTTCTATCCAGAGATATTATTTACGCAATAATATAGACACCCCCATAATATATTCCCAGATATTATATACGCCATAATATAGACACCCCCTAATATATTCCCAGTCATATTATATACGCCATAATATAGACACCCCCATAATATATTCCCAGATATTATATACGCCATAATATAAATACTCCCTAATATATTCCCAGATATTATATACGCCATAATATAGACACCCCATAATATATTCCCAGTCATATTATATACGCCATAATATAGACACCCCCTAATATATTCCCAGTCAAATTATATACGCCATAATATAAATACCCCCTAATATATTCCCAGATATTATATACGCCATAATATAGACACCCCCTAATATATTCCCAGACATATTATATACACCATAATATAGACACCCCCTAATATATTCCCAGACATATTATATACACCATAATATAGACACCCCCTAATATATTCCCAGATATATTATACACCATAATATAGACACCCCCTAATATATTCCCAGACATATTATATACACCATAATATAGACACCCCCTAATATATTCCCAGACATATTATATTCGCCATAATATATCAGAGCCCCATTAATTTCGGTCAAACTAAATTAACCCGGCCTTGGAATCTCTCTAAATGACTAAGTGCCGCAGAAGGAGGAGATATTAATGTGAGGAATAGTCTACGTATCTTGGACGTGTGTGTGTGTGTGTGTGTGTGTGTGTGTGTAATGTGTGTGACTAAGTAGTAACCTCTTTTTTGCAATAATTAAGTAATTAATTGATAAATATATTAGTATGAATGTATGATAGTTATGATGATGATTTAATATACTAAGTGATTCTTTAAGCTAATTCAGGTATATATGATTACACTCAATTTGCATGAATATTTCGCATTGAATGACAACACATATATAGTATTAAAACCAGACACTATAGCCAAACTGCCGGAACATGATTATTAAAACAAATTGTCCATAATTTGTAAACGACCTTATTAACACGAGAGAGAGAGAGAGAGAGAGAGAGAGAGAGAGAGAGAGAGAGAGAGAGAGAGATCATGCCGCCTTTTTACCTTTGATTTTGGCTAAATTCATATTTGTTTTCACCAACCCACCAATTAATTTACAAATAAACCTAACTAATGAAATCAATGAAAGTAAGGAATACATGTGGCCGGTACACTAAGGACTCGAACCGAGGATACTCACACTGATATTAGATGATTTTATGCAGTTTAAGAAGGACCTATGTTAATGAGAGGGTTTACTGGGATCGTAATTACCCATTTGAGTCGTAGAGGTGGATTATAAGCTGAAGAAAATAGTATAATGGTAACCAGAATTATATTAAATGGGGACAGAAGAACAGGACATCATATCGCTAATATTAAGTAGGCTAAATTGTTGCATGAAACATAACAAAACATTTGATTACGGAGAATTTGATAAGTTTCCAATACAATTAATCATGTTATTGATAATTAAACGGTGTGTAATATTGATTTGTATAATAGTTCAGTACAATTCAGGACACAAATGAACAATGAGGAGTTATTGATAAACAATTGTTTTTACTTTCTATGATTCACGCAATATTCATGAAAGAAAAGATAGAAAGACAGACAGACAGACGGAAAGCAAGAAAGAAAGAAAAGCAGACAGACAGACAGACAGAAATAAATAAATAAGTAAAGAAAGAAATGCAGACAGACAAACAGAGAGACAGACAGACAGACAAACAGAAAGACAGACAAACAGAAAGACAGACAGACAGAAAGACAGACAGACAGAAAGAAAGAAAGAAAGACAGACAGACAGACAGACAGACAGACAGACAGAAAGACAAAACAAAATAGGGCACACCTGTGCTTTCACGTTCAATGTTATACCCGTGAGTATTGTTTGTGTTATACCCGAACTAAAAATGAGAGACGTATCATTGACAGAGCATTGAATCAGGACTGATGACGGTAATAGGATATGCTCTCTCTCTCTCTCCTTCTTTTTTGCTATCCTTTCCTTCCACTCCCCCTTACTCTCGGGTAATTATCTCTACTAGAATTAAGTCCTGACCACCTCGCTGGGATCATAAAGTGTGTGTTGTCAGTGTATTTATGTACATCTATGTAAATCTCTCTCTCTCTCTCTCTCTCTCTCTCTCTCTCTCTCTCTCTCTCTCTTTCTCTCTTTCTTTCTCTCTCTCTCTCTCTCTCTCTCTCTCTCTCTCTCTCTCTCTCTCTCCTCTCTCTCTCTCTCTCTCTCTCCTTCTCACCTCTCTCTATCTCTCCTCCTCCTCTCTCTCTCTCTCTCTCTCCTCTCTCCTCTCTTCGACTCTCTCTCTTCCCCTCTCTCCCTTCTCTTTGCATTCTCCTCTCCTCTCTCTCTCTCTCTTTTATGATGTGATTGGCATAACAGAATCTTGGCTCAATACACAAGATAGAGACTTGTTAGCAGAGTATTCACTTCCCAGTTATGTAATGTTTGAGAACAGCCGAATAAATAAAAATGGAGGTGGCGTTTTATTTTATATCAAAGAAAGTCTTAACCCGACCCTCGTGTCAAAACCTCAAATTGTGAACGTCGACACATCTTTTGTGCTAATAAAGAATAATAAAGGTACAAAAATAATACTTGCGTTAATATACAGACCTCCAGCTCAATCAGTGCAAACTGACCGAGAAATTTACGAACAAATTGCAGATGTAAGTAACTCGCAAGATATCGTAATTTTTGGCGACTTTAATTTACCTGTGACCAAGTGGGGCGATACTCTTACTTCACACTCCGGACATGACTTGTATACGAACTTGCAAGAGAGTTCGCTTTATCAATTTGTTCGAATGCCGACCCGTGGTAATAACATTCTTGACATTGTACTTGCAACAAAAGAAGAATTGATAGAGAATTTGAATGTTGGTGATGAATTCAGTAACAGCGACCATCGTACGATAACTTTCACTTTAAAGTTTACTAGTAACGAACCAAATAGTAGCATCGAAAAAGTCCCTAATTTCAAGAAAGCAAACTTCCATAAACTTAGAGCTATGTTTAAAGAAACTGACTGGAGCTTTTTAATTAACAATAACGACATAATACATCTTGGAAGTTATTCGAAACCACTTACCTAAAAGCCGTGCAAGACTGCATACCATCGAAAATACGGCGTCCAGGCCATAATAATAAGCCCAAATGGTGGAATAAAGATATTTCAAACTGCCTGCTTGCTAAAAAATTTCATAATGATAGATTAAAACCCTCACAAAATGACGAAGAACGGGTGAAATTTGGTAGAGCTACGACGCAAAGCCAAAAAGTTAATTAAGCAAAGTAAAAAGAACTTAGAGTTACATATTGCGAATCAAAGTAAAACAAACCCGAAAGAATTCTATAGTTATATCAGAAAGAAAAAAGTAGTTACTTCAACTGTTGGACCGTTAGTCGATGAAAAAGGAGAATACACCAACGACGAAGTACAAATGAGTCATGCCCTCAATACCTTCTTTGCATCAGTTTTTACAACAGAAGACCTCAGTGATATCCCTACACCATCGCCGATTCAGATTGATAATTCAGATGTTCTAAGCAATATCACCGTTACAGAGAGAGAAGTATTGAATTGTTTAGATAAACTCAAGGTAAATAAAACGCCAGGACCTGATACAATCTCGCCTAGAGTTCTAAAGGAAGCTAAGAATGAGCTCTCCAAACCACTGACATTACTATTCAATAAATCCTTGCAGTCTGGAACTATGCCTGATCAGTGGAAGCTAGCCAACGTAACACCGATATCCAAAAAGGCAGCAGATCCCTACCCAGTAACTATCGTCCAATTAGCTTAACCTCAGTTGTATGTAAAATGCTAGAAACGGTCATACGAGACAGACGCGTAAATCACTTAGAGGAAAATAACATACTTAAAGATACTCAACACGGCTTTCGTAAAAAACGTTCCTGTTTAACAAACCTCTTAGACTTCTTCCACGATATCCTCAACCTCTACGATGAGAGTAAAGCTGTAGATATTATATACCTTGATTTTCAAAAGGCCTCACAAAGTTCCCCACAAACGTTTACTGCTAAAACTAAAAGCGCATGGAATACAACACGGTGTGTTGAAATGGATAGAAAATTGGCTCAGCAACAGAAAGCAAAGGGTAGTCATAAACGGTAAGGCATAAAAATGGACCAATGTAAGTAGCGGGGTACCCCAGGGATCGGTACTAGGACCAATTCTCTTTCTAATTTACATCAACTACATAGATGAGGGTCTCACCTGCACAATCTCAAAATTTGCTGACGATACAAAAATTGCAAATAGCGTACTCTCAAAAGAACAGTTGACGATATGCAACACAATCTAGATAAATTGTCATGTTGGGCCCAAATTTGGCAAATGAGTTTCAATGCGGATAAATGTAAAGTACTACATGTCGGATACCTAAATGAGAAAGCAAACTATTCGATGAATGGCACTCAGCTTAAGAATGTAAACAGAGAAACTGATCTGGGAGTAACAATATCGAGTAACCTAAAACCGAGTCAACAATGTTCAGAAGTTGTTAAGAAGGCAAACAAATAATTGGCTTTATAGGCAGGTCATTTGAGCATAAATCCAAAGAAGTTATCCTAACCCTTTACAATTCCTTAGTCCGCCCTCTTCTGAATACTGCGTTCAATCCTGGTGCCCTTATTCCCAAAAAGATATAAACAAGCTAGAACGAGTTCAACGTAGAGTTCCCAAAATGATACCTAGCCTAAAGCACAAACCATACTAAGAGCGTCTTAGAGAATTAAATCTATTTCCTTTAACCCAGCGCAGATTAAGAGGCGACTTAATTCAAGTGTTCAAAATCATCAAGGCATCGACAATATGAACTGTAGTAAGTACTTCACTATCGACCAATCTAATTACACGCGGGGAAACGGTTGCAAAATTATTGGTAAATCTTTTAACTCGCACGAATCTAAGAATTTCTTCTTCAATCGAGTTGTCAACTTGTGGAATGGGCTTCCCCGAGACGTTATAGACTGCAGCACCGTTGATTCATTTAAATTCCGCCTAGCCAAATATCTCGCATCAAACCCGCGACTGACTGCGTTTGTAAATGAATAACTTTATCCTCCCCTCAGTTACTAACCCCTATGTCCCCTACTAACTTCCTAGTCCTGCCACGTTAGTGGCAGGGCATTAGTTCCCTTTCCAATGTTCCCTTACCCACTCTAAACCACTGTTTGGTCACTTGATCCTCAGTGTTTTGGAGGACAAGCAACCTAGAAGGGTCACTAGACCTGTTGTTGCTTGATTTTCTTTGTACTCCTTTGTACTCTCTCTCTCTCTCTCTCTCTCTCTCTCATTAGACGTTCACAAGTATAACAGTAGTCAGTTATCTCTGATATTCTCGAAAGTTACTAATCAACACACACGCATACACACACACACACACACACACACACACACACACACACATACATGGAAACTATAGAGAACATCAAATCACACATGAACTTAACGTGGATAAGTCACATACCCACCATCACTAACATTATCAGTTCCAATATTCTACAGTAATTGACCATACGATATATTCCAATCTTCTTGTTTTTTCTTCTATCAACCATGCTATCCCTCCATACAACCAACTCACTCAATCCACTCCATATGGCCAACCTCTATTTCTTCCGGTTTCTCCACCATACTCCACCTCCAATTCTCTACAACCAACTCACTCAATCCACTCTCTATGCCCAACCTCTATTTCTTCCAATTTCTCCACCATATTCCACCTCCAATTCTCTATTACTTCACCTCAAGTTTGTCGTGTTTCCTGGCTGTTTGAAGTTGGTTGTGGAGAGGTGTTGGTGCTTGACAAACTTTAAGCCGATATCACACGAGAGCTTTTATAGTCTACATTCGATGATCAAAACATTTCTGGCAACAGTTCTGGAATAGTTTATACTGGTATCGGAAACTAGGTTGATGATAGATTAATTTAGGTGACCGAAATATTTTAAATGTTGACCTCATAAGCTGCCAGACCAGTGTTGAGGATAAATTTTGAGGGAATAAATGCTCGTGTGATACCGGCTTTAGTGGGGCTTTGGTGTGAGTTTGATTGGATCTTAGAGAGCTGCGACCAACAACAAATTAACACCCTTTCTGTACCGGTGACGTATTTTATATCTAATTTCTACCCACAAATTTAAACATTCATCTTCATTCATTCATTAGGGTTTTTTGTTTACAGTTTGATGGAGGTCTAGGGAAGAAACTTAAAAATAATAAAAACAAATAAAACTAAGCAAGTCAATAGGGCCATCTCCCCTTAACGCACCATACTGTTTATAGCAAGTCAATAGGGCCATCTCCCCTTAACGCACCATACTGTTTATAGCAAGTCAATAGGGCCATCTCCCCTTAACGCACCATACGGTTTATAGCAGTCAATAGGGCCATCTCCCCTTAACGCACCATACTGTTTATAGCAAGTCAATAGATGGGCCATCTCCCCTTAACGCACCATACTGTTTATAGCAAGTCAATAGGGCCATCTCCCCTTAACGCACCATACTGTTTATAGCAAGTCAATAGGGCCATCTCCCCTTAACGCACCATACTGTTTATAGCAAGTCAATAGGGCCATCTCCCCTTAACGCACCATACTGTTTATAGCAAATACAGGTTTCCTCATTATGCTAACATATGTACACACTAGACTACATTTAATTATGCAAATGAGCCTGGGGGTGTTTTAGTTGTCAGCCATAATTCACAGGGGTAACACCTAGGGTTGTGTAATAATAGAAGGTTATAGTGGGTGGTTATACATAGTATGTAAACTCTCTCTCTCTCTCTATATATATATATATATATAGCTGACTATTATTATATATATATATATATATAGTTATATATATATATAGTCTAGTATATATATATCTATACATTATCATAGTGGGTGGTTATGATATAGTATG
>CM064566.1:12372458-12496274 GCA_032716605.1 Paralithodes platypus
GTGTATGTATATGTATAATGTGTGAGTGTAGATGTGTGGTATGTTATATGTATAATGTGTTGTAGATGTGTGTATGTATATGTAGAATGTGCTTGTTGATGTGGTGCTACGTATAGGTATAATGTGTTGGGAGAATGTGTTGTATGTATATGTATAATGTGCTGTTAGATATGTGTATGTATATGTATAATTGCGCCTGCTAGATGTGTGTGTGTATATGTATAATGTGTTGTAGATGTGTGGTATGTATAATGTATAATGTAATATGGTTGTTAGATGTGCTGTATGTATATATGTATAAGGTGCTGTGCTAGATGTGTGTGTATATGTAAAATGTGCCTGTATATGTGTGTATGTCTATGTATAATGTGTTGTTGTAGATGTGTGTATGTATATGTATAATGTGCTGCTAGATGTTTATATGCTAATATGTATCACATGTGTTGTTTGATGTGTTGTACTGTATATGTATAATGCATTGTAGATGTGTGTATGTATATGTATACTGTGCTCTGTAGATGTGTGCTAATATATAAATAAAGAAAATATTGTATAATGCGCGGTAGAATGTGGTGTATGTATATGTATAACTGTGGTTGTCAGATGTGTGTATGTATATGTATAAATGTGTTGTAGCATGTGTGTATGTATATGTATAATGTGTTTGTCGATGATGTTGGTATGTATATGTATAAGTTATGTTCTGTTGATGTGTGTATGTATATGCTCTCATAATGCTGTAGATGTGTCCTGTATGATAATATGTATGACGGTTTTTTCTTTTTTTTCTCGGTTGTAGATGTGTGTCTCAATTTATGTATAACTGCGCCTGTAGATGATGTTTATGTATCATGTAGAATGTGCTTGTAGAGCTGTGTAATTGTATATGTATAATGTGTTGTAGATGTGCTGATATGTATATGACCTACTAATGCTGCCTGTTGATGTGTGCTGCTATGTATATGTATAATTGTATGTAAGATGATGTGTATAGTATATATATAATGGTGTAGAGTGTGTGTGGTATATGTATAATTGTTGTTGTCAGATGTGTGATTGTATGTATCGTGTTGTCGCTGTGTTCTGTCTCTGTCTCCTGTGCTGTTGCTGTGTGTCTGTTATCGTCTACTGTGTTGTCGCTGTGTGTCTGTCCTCACCATCTCTCCTGTTTTTTGTTCGCTGTTTGTCTGGTCATCTTTCGCACTGTGGTTTGTACATGTCTTGTTTGTATATGTATAATGTGTTGTACGATGTGTGTATGTATATGTAATACTGTGTTGTAGATGTGTGCTCTGAATATGTATAATGTGTTGTAGCTTTGTGTATCTATCTATCTATCTATTGCCTGACGCCGTGCTCCCCGCCGGGGTGGGTGCCCACGACCGCCCCGCCCCCCCCTGCCCGGCTCTGTCCCCCGGTCAGTCGATCCCTCCCCTACCCCCAACCAGCCCCCCTTCCGTTCACTGTACTTCCTCACCTCCATCACTTTCCCCCCACTCCTCTATAAAAAAAATCGTCTCCTCGGTCTCCCCCTCTATCACCCTCCCCCCCGCGGTCCCTACATTCACTCGCCTCTCATAACCCTCTTAGTCTTCGCGTTTCCATACGTCCATATGTGCCTAACCATCTCAAGTTGTTCCTTTTCACACTTTCCAGCACATCTACCTCCACACCACACCTCCTTCTTACTTCCTCATTAGTCCTGTCTATCCCTCCATGTAACTCCGCACGCACTCCTTACGTAATTCATTTCCACTGCTCTCACTCTTCGTCTGAGTCTCTCAACCAACGTCCATGCTTCGCTTCCGTAAGTCAGTGTCGGGATTACCACACTGTCATGCAAGGACTTCTTCACTTCCATACTGACCACCCTATTTCTTGTTACTGCTTTTAGCGTTCCTACAACCCTCTTCCCCTGTTGTACCCTCTCCCTCACCTCTTCATCCATAGTCCCATCTTTACTCAACACACTGTCCAGATACTTAAAAGAGTTGACGATCTCCATAGCCTGACCGTTCAGCTTCACCTCACACTCTGTGACTTCACCCCTTTCGAAGACCATAACCTTGCTCTTCCCCGTATTTACCTTCAAATTCCGTTTTTCGCACACTGTTCCAAACTCATTTACCAGACCCTGCAACTCCCATTCATTATCACTCATCAGAACTGTATCATCCGCAAAGATGTGTGTATGTATATGTATAATGTGCTGTTGATGTGTGTATGTATATGTATAATGCTGTAGATGTGTGTATGTATATGTATAATGTGTTGTAGATGTGTGTATGATTATGTATAATGCGCTGTAGATGTGTTTATGTATATGTATATTGTATGTATATATAGAAAATAATGGGTCATAACATGAGGGAGAAAGGGGACCAGAAAGACTATCCATCTCCCATTAACAGTACTATTTCCATACGCCATTGGCTATAGATATGTCCACTATTCTAACTTTAGGTAGAAGCCAGCTTTGCAGATGTTCTTCCAAATCCACAAATAATATCTCCTACTGTACCGGCGACATCTTTTTCATTATATTCTGGCAACTAATAATCGATTTTACTCAGTCTAGGAAGGACCTCTGGCAATTATAAGGCATCGAATTGTATCCATCAACCCCTTTAGCTACCACAGATGCTTCTTATGGTGCATAACATCGGTTAAACAGTGTTAAAATAATATAGAACAGACGTCGCTAAAAACAATATGTGGAACGTCACTCATACTGCACCCGGTCTCGGGAGAGATTGCCATTAAGGGGAGATGGGTCGTTTTTCTGGCCCCCCTTCTCCCTCATGTTTAGCCCCACTAGTGTTCAGATTTTAAGACGTTCGACCCATTAGTTTGGCGATTTTAGGACCGTTCACCCCATTTATTTGTCAATATTAAAACCATTCGTGATACTTAGGTGTCGATTTTTGTCCTGGTAAACGATAGTGATCCTGTAATTTTGGAAGAACTGGCCTTTGGCCAGGAAGTTATTCTACCGAAAAATGTACAAATTAATCTAGAAGGGGTTTCTAATGGATTTGTATTCAAATGTGATGGAGGTTTAGGGAGAAAACTAGAAATATAATAAATACATGAAAATATCGACCTAAAAATGAACCATCCCCCTTTAAACCCTCTATGGTAAAAACAATATTTTGATTTCCTATTTTCTTCTCCCAATGCCTTTGTATATCTCAACTAAAAAATGCTAATTATTTGTTAAAGACCAGATTGACTGTGTGGTCAACGTATTAATGTAACTGAATGTACACTCGGATACCATAGTCTCTAGCCTACTCACCAATATTCGTGGACTTCAATTATTTATAATTATGGAAGTAAATCTCTGGAAACGAGTTTGTGAATATTTATCTCTGTATATCAACTGTACAACTATATAGACTATTTAATAAAAAGATAATTCCATCCAAAAATCTTCCCAGATAGATATAATTGCATAAAGATAGATATAATTGCATAAAGATAGATATAATTGCATAAAGATAGATATAATTGCATAAAGATAGATATAATTGCATAAAGAAAAACATAGGGGGTCCACGAATTCTTATGGGTGTGCTAGAGACTATGATATTAGAGTGGACATTCGTCGGAATAAGTTCTTTGCCACTCCGTGATTTTCATTGTGCAAATATTACATATTGTTGGGAACAGTTTAGAACAACTAGTTAAAACATTCAATCTACAGTTTGTGAAATTATAAAAAGGGAAGTTTATTCACTCTACAACTTGTGAAATTATACAAAGGAAAGAGTATTCCAAATCTAATTATTAAGGAAGACCCCGTTCTTAACATTAATCATCTATTACAAAACCCAATGTACTTGAATAAACTAATGAAAGCAGATGGTCCTCCCGGGATTCGAACTCGGTACACCACACCCAGAACATAAGCATCTAAACTATTATACCACCAACACAGTTAAAGGTTATAATTACTTAGTGAATATTATGGGGTGGTAAATCCGAATCACCATAACCCATATGATTTCTTGACCCCCCCAACCCCAACCCCCACCCCCAATATCAAAACACTTCAATCAGAGGAGA
This sequence comes from Paralithodes platypus, assembly GCA_032716605.1. Lineage (NCBI taxonomy): Eukaryota > Metazoa > Arthropoda > Malacostraca > Decapoda > Lithodidae > Paralithodes > Paralithodes platypus. Next base: position 12,376,527 of record CM064566.1, read on the forward strand.
TATAGGCTCCCCTCTCCCTCAGTCCCCTCAGACCTCAGTCCCATCACACCCCAGAGGAGATATAGGCTCCCCTCTCCCTCAGTCCCCTCAGACCTCTGCAGTCCCATCACACCCCAGAGGAGATATAGGCTCCCCTCTCCCTCAGTCCCCTCAGACCTCTGCAGTCCCATCACACCCCAGAGGAGATATAGGCTCCCCTCTCCCTCAGTCCCCTCAGACCTCAGTCCCATCACACCCCAGAAGGCTTTAAGTTTAAGGGGACAGTGGTTATTTTGGGGGTCTATCTAATTATATATTTGTTAGTTTCCTCCCTAGACCTCCATCAAACTTAAAAAGACATCCATTAGATTCCCCTTCGAAATTAATTTGTACATTTTTCGGTAAAAAGATGTCACGGCCAAAGGCCGGTTCCTCTACAATTACAGGCTCGCTATCGCTCGCCAGGACAAACATTAACACCTAAAGGGCACACCAGGTCTTAATATCGACAACAAAAGGGGCGAAAGGTCTTAAATCGACAAACTAATTGGACAAACCTCATAAAATCTCAAAACTAGTGGAGATAAGCATGATGAAGAAAAGGGCACAGAAAACGGCCCATCTCCCCTTAGATAGCTCACCTGATAAAAGTGTCGCCCTGTCCTCACACAATAACAAACACGATAAATCTATAGAGCACGTCATCTATTCCCAACTCTTTGGAAAACAATAACACAAGATATCTATGGAGAACGTCATATATTACCATCTCTCTGGAAAACCAATACGCACACATTACCTTGATACACTCCATGCAGTTATTAACGTACAAGTGTGCCTTACTATGACAATGATGCCTATGATGCACCGGCGACCTATTTTGTATGTGATTTCAGCTACGTTTAGACAATTTTATGAAGCTTAAGAATTAGCCTATATGTGGTAACTACTATGGGTTTCAGAGGCCGTGAGGCATTGTTTTTTGGGAATAACTTATTAACAAATAGTTGGATCAGTATGATATATTGCCACAGCTTGTTTCACACCGTCCCCTAATTTTCGTCAATATTGAGCATTACCAAAAGTGTAGAAATAAGCCACTTGTCCCTGTGTCATGAGGTTAAAGTCACACCTGAATGACTAGGAAACGGACAAGGCTACCGTGCCGTACCGGTGAAACCACCAAACAATTATTGCTCTTCCATCAAACACGGTCGTTATCAGCCACCACACAACCCTACTATCGTCGTTTCATTCAGGTTATATGTCACTATCAAATACAAATATACAAACAAATATGTGTTATTCATGTATATGTTTATTATCAAAGCCTTAATTCATCGTTTCGAGTGAGATATACAAATATGTTCCTATCTTTACACACCCTATTCAACATCTGACAGACATTGATACAGCACACAGCGAGCAAAAACGAAATGACAGCGGAAACACGACTTATTTCACATCACGTACAATATTATTTGAACTTATTTATCATTTAGTATTTGTTATCAACGTTGTATTATGCCACTTATTTGATCAAACAACGGTGTTTAAAGGGGATGGTTCACTTGTTGGTGGATTTTTGTTCTTTTTCATTTATTCATTTTGTGTTCTAGTTTCCTCGCTAGACCTCCTAAGTAAAAACAAAAAAAAGAAGAAGAAATAAAAAATATACAGTATACAGTATATACTGTATATATACTTTATATATGCAGTATATAATCAATCAGACCCCCTTTGTTGATTAATTTGTATATTTTTCGATAGAAACATTTACCGGCCGAAGGCCGGTTCTTCCAAAATTACAGACTCACTATCGTTCGCCTAGTAAAAAATCGACACCTAAATATCACGAAAGATCTTAATATTGACAAAGAAATGGGGCGAAATGCCTTGAAATCGACAAACTAATGGGGCAAGCATCTACAAATCTGAAAACTAATGGGGCTAAACGTGAAGGAGAAAGGGGGTCTAGAAAAACAACCCATCTCCCCTTAAAACGTGTGTGTAAACTATATAATATCATAATTATATGCATAATTACATATACCTCATGCTGAACACTGAGCAAGTCTTAAGGGGAGATGGTTTAGTTTTCTGGCCTCCCTTCTCCCTCATGCTGAACACTGAGCAAGTCTTAAGGGGAGATGGTTTAGTTTTCTGGCCTCCCTTCTCCCTTATGCTTAGCCCCATTAGTTTGTTGATTTTAAGACCTTTCATCCCATTTATTTTTTCAATAGTAAAACTTTTCGTTCTTTTTAAATGTCGATGTTTTCCCTGGCGAACGATAGTGAGCCTGTACTTTTGGAAAACCCGACCTTCGGCAGGGAAATTTTTCTACCGAAAAATGTGGAATTAACACATCCATTAGATCCCCCATCTAATGGATGTGTTATTAAAGTTTGATGGAGGTTTAGGGAGGAAACTAGACAAATATTTAATAAATGAAAATATCGACCAGAAAGTGAACCATCCCCCCCCCCCCTTTTCTATTTGAGTGAGGGAGACAAAAGGCAGAAATGAACGCAGCGAGTGCCTCCCCCATACTTGAAAGAGTGACAGGGCCCAAATCAAGGGACGTTCGAGCCATAATGCTTGGACACACAGAGTTTGAAGCAATTTAAGTCATAGGAGGAGGGAAAGACGGATTCTGGGAGAGAGTTCCAGAGCTCAGCTGTTGAATAGAAGAAAGTTTGAGAGTAACGTTTCACTCTTGGGTTGGAGAGTTGCACAGAGTAGGGGTGGGACTGTGTTGCAAGACGGGTACCACGTACCCTACATATAGGAGGTGGTATGCACTGGAAGAGCTATGAGGAGCACTGATTATTGTAGTATCGATAGAATAGCAAGAGAGATGCAACATTGCGGCAAAGAGAGAGAGATTGCAGAGAGTTGGTGAGTGGGCGGGAATTAATGATACGAAAGGCCTTCATTTCTACTTTGTCTAGGAGTGCGGCATGAGAGGATCCTCCCCACACATGTAAACAATACTCAATACAAGGACGCACTGAGCAAGAAGCTGTGCAGGGGTAAAGAACCCCTTGAGGCGGTTGAGTGCACCCAGCTTCTGGGAGGCTGCTTTAGCAAGACTGGTAATATGGTCCTTTCAAGTGAGAGCAGAAGAAAAAGAGACACCAAGAATATTGAGAGAAGATGAAGGATTGATTTTTGTATTGTTCAAGAATAAGGGGTAGTCTGCTGGGAGTTCCGGACGGGTAGATGGATGGAGAAATTGGGTTATGGAAGCGTTAAAGGCAACAAGCTTTTCCCTGCCCCAATTGGAAATAGTAGTTAGATCAGAAGATAAGTGTTGTATGGCTTTATTACGTTTGTCGTTGAGGGATTGCTGGCTGGGGCGTTCTGGAAAACTAATTGAGTAGTGTAAGTTAGAGTCGTCTGCGTATGAATGGATGGGACTGGTGGTACAATTGAGAAGATCATTTATGAAAATTAGAAAGAGAATAGGAGATAGGAAAGAGCCCTGAGGAACACCGGAGTTGATAGGATGAGGAAGTGAGCGATGGCAGACCACAACCGGAGCTATGGAACGGCCGGAAAGGAAATTAGAGCCAAAGGCACAGATGGAGGGATAGAAACCGAAGGAGGGTAGTTTAGAAATTAAAGATTTGTGCCAGACTCTATCGAAGGCCTTCAATATGTCTAGCGCAATAGAAAAGGTCTCACCGAAGTAAGATATGAAAGAAGATCACCAGTAAAGCAACCTTTAACCCGGGAACGGTGAGAACACTCTTAAGAGATTTTGGTGGGCAAAGGCGGGAACACTCTTTACCCCTTCAGACTCATATGACGCAGATGTTGCCAGATTAGCAATAAGAAATAGAGTTCTCTCACTCTTATTATTACCTCTCCAAAATTTGTTTTCTGCCCACAGCTAACTCAAAGACAACTGCAGAGGTTGAAGTAACTAAACAAAAGGTTTTTAAATACCCCTGATGGTAACAAAGGCTTTAAAGTATCCCTAATCGGCTCAAAATCGCGTCATATTTCGGAGAGGGTTAAGAGGTAAGGCCTAAAAAAAATTTTTTTTAAAAGGCCCCAGTAGCACTTAACCCCTTCAGACTCATATGACACAGAGGTTGCCAGATTAGCAATAAGAAATAGAGTTCTCTCACTCTTATAATTACCTCTCCAAAATTAGTTTTCTGCCCACAGCTAACTCAAAGACAACTGCAGAGGTTGAAGTAACTAAACTAAAGGTTTCTAAATACCTCTGATTGTAACAAAGGCTTTAAAGTATCCCTAATCGGCTCAAAATCTTGTCATATGTCGGAGAGGGTTAAGACAACATAAATGGTGTTTAAGTGAGATAATTCTCCTCTATACCTTCTATCACTCCTCCACATGTGTCAAAATTCCCTCCTTCCCCCCTTTTCCCCCCCCTTTCAATTATCACCTATTTTCCCTCTTATTCCCTTATTTATTGGTTTATTTTCGTGCCATCTCCAAGCCAATTCTAGGGTGTGGTCATGTGACTAGCGAGTGTGTTGCGTAAGAGAGAGTGTGAGAGAGTGAGTCAGTCAGGCTTCAGGCCTCAAGAAGACCAGTCGGCAATAATTCGCGATTTTGCCATATAATCACTATTCCCACTTGTTTTATTGTTGTGACATGTTACTATCTTCATATTAAACGTAAAATAGGCACATAGGAATAAGTAATAACGATATTTATCGTAAAATGACGATTTTAGGTGGGAATCGGGCCTAATATCGTAGCCCAGTTATATGGTGTCCACTACATACAGCTCGCGCTTTAGAGGTTGAGGAACCCATACTGGTGATCTGAGAGTAAATTATGAGAAGAGAAATGCTTAAGAAATTTGGAAGCAAGATTAGTTTAAAAAACTTTAGAGATACAAGAGATGAGAGCAATTGGACGGTAGTTGGAGGGTTGAGAGCAGTCACCCATCTTTGGGACAGCTTAAAGGAGATCAAACTTCCAGCATGAAGGGAAGACGTTAGAGGAGAGACAGAGACGAAAAAGTTTGCCTAGGCAGGCAGTCATCACGGTAGCACAGTTTTTTAGTACAACATGAGGAACACCATCCGGACCGTATGTCTTCTTAGTATTAAGCCCAGAGAAGGAAGTACATCTTTAGAAGAGATTAGGATATTAGGCATAAGTAGGGGGGAAGGGGGTGGAGAGGGAGGAATAGCAGCGGAATCATCTAAGGTGGAGTTTCTAGCAAATGTTTGAGTGAAGAGTTTAGCTTTGTCAGAGGAAGAAGTGATGGTTGTGCCATCAGAGTGGAAAAGGGGAGGGAGAGACGAGGAAGAAAAATTGTTGGAGAGGTTTTTGGCTAGATGCCAGAAAGCTTGGGAAGAGTTTAGAGTTGGATAGTTCAGTGCATTTATTATTGATAAAAGAGTGTTTGACAAGTCGAAGAACAGATTTGACTTGATTCCGGGCAGAAACATAGGAAGAATGAAATTCTTGAGTTTTAAGGCGTCGGTACTGTTTGAATGCTTCCTCCTTGTTGCGGACAGCAGTAGAACAGGCGTGAGTAAACCAATATTTTTTTACATTAGACTGAGAGAAAGAAAATGGAATGTATGCTTCCATGCCCGATAGGATTACCTCGGTAATGTGTTCAGCACTCTCTGAGGGTCCTCGGCCACGGATGCAGAAATCATTCCATGGGAAATCAAAGAAGTAATGCCGGAGAGCCTCCCAGTCGGCAGCGCCAAAGTGCGACAAGCGCCGCCAGCTAGGAGGATCGGGTGGCCGTACTGGAGTGATAGGACAGGTGAAAGAGATAAGTTTATGGTCGGAGGAAGCCCAAAGGAGAGAAAAGGTTGACAGTATAAGAAGAAGGGTTAGATATTAGAAACAAGTCAAGAATGTTCGGCCGATCTCCGAGGCGATCCGGGATACGGATGGGTTGCTGAATTAACTGCTCTAGGTAATTTAGGATAGAAAGGACATAGGCTTGTTCACCAGGTTGGTCAGTAGTACGAGAGGAGAGCCATTGGCGGTGGTGAATGTTGAAATCTCCTAAGATGGAGACTTCTGAGAAAGGAGAAATGGATAGAATGTGTTCCACTGTAAAGCTTAGATAGTCAAAGAATTTGGGAAAGTTGGTAGAGTTAGGGGAAAGATAGACGGCACAGAAATATTTAGTAAGAGAATGACAGGAAAGTTTTAGTACTAAAGTTGATGGTGATGGGCTGGTCTATCAGAGTGAGAACTGAGCGATCTCTGCCATACCGATAGCTTACTCTGACTGTTCCTTTTACTTATATATTTTCTAGATCTCAAGTGACGGCGTCTCTTGCGTGGATTGACCTCCTAATCTACCAAGATTGGAAGCCAAAGCGTCACATCTTTCCTTTGCCCTTCAACTTTCTCTTCATAATTGCTGAGGGGCACAGGGCCCTGAGTGGGGCTTTGGTTTCCCGGGCGTTTCCGCGCCCTCCTCAGCTCCCCGCCATGGAGTGGCTTCGGTCACCCAGGCTTTATTGTGGTCAGCAGGGAGGGTTCTGTGGGGGCGCTCGGTTGTGGCCTTGGCCTTGCTCGGGGCCATGGGGCTGTTCGGCCAGGCAGCTTGGGGAAAAACAACAACAACTAAAGTTGAGAATTCAGAGGAGTCGAAATCGGGAACACGAGAGCAAGTGAGTTTGTTGTGCACGTATGCACAACATCCACCTTTGGCTTTGAAACTAGGATGGAGAACGTAGGAGGATACAGAGAAGGGGCTGCTGGCAGTTGCTTCAGACACCTGAGTTTCGGTGAGGAAAAGAAGATCAGGTTTGTAGGAGGATAGATGGTGTTCAACAGAGGGAATATTAGAGGAAAGTCCGCATAATGCATACATGTTAGTATATAGTTCACAGATACATTACCATTACAGCAATAGGAGTCAAAATACAGTTCCATGATCACCACCCCCTACATTATCAGCTAATACAGTAATCATGTAATATAATTATTACAATCCTGCAGGTAAGTTGGCTGAGCACCTGTTAAGAGGATTACACCTGATGAGCCCCCGGTGACTTGAATACATTGTGTAGCTTCCAAGAGCATTTGGATAATGTAATTTTCCGGTAGGTTAATTCTAGTTGGCTAATATGTACAGTCGGCCAAATAAGTGATGTCGTGGCACAAAGTATATTTCGTTCAATAATTGGTATCGGCACTATCTAAGCATTAATTTATCGTTTCGAGTGAGATATAAAAACATGTCCCTATCTATACACATCCTAGTCAAAACAACATTAATACAGCACACAGAAAGCAAAACGCAATGACAGCGGCGACACGACTGTACTATATTGATAATTGTACACACGTGGATTGAAAAGACAAATGGTACAATGAGACTCTTAAGCTGGTATCACACGAAACATTTTATAGTCAAAATTCGATGATCAAAATTACTGACAACATGTCTGGACTATTTTACACTGGTATCGGAATCTAGACTCGGCATTCCTAAGGGACTGTTTGCCAGGCAGCTTAGGGAAACGACAACAAAAGCACTATACTGATGATAGATGGTTGTACAAACATTATATATGTTTACCTCATAAGCTGCCAGACCAGTGTTGAGGATAATGGAATGGAAAAAGTGCTCGTGTGATACTGGCTTTGATGTGTACATGTTTTTGTACTAAGTAAAGTTGCCCACATAAGTTTTGTTCCTCTTTGTGATCTTATTATGAAAGTATAATTAGTCTGAATGAATTGCAAGTGTGGGTTCTTTAATGGAGCCCACCTCGCTTTTATCTCTTTCTCTCCCTCTCTTTGGGTTTTATCCATTCGACCCAATTCAGCCTACTGTTTTAAGACGTTTACCCTCATCCAGGTGTCAATATTTTCCTGGCGAGCGGTAGCGATCCAGCATATATATATTTTTGTTTTGGCAGCAAACTTAATTTGTACATTTTTCGATAGAAAATTTCTCCGGCGAAGCCGGATTTCGCCTTACAATGCTGGCTCGCTATCGCTCGCCAGGAATAAATCAACACCTGAATGGGGAAAAACTTCTTAAAACAGTTGGCTGAATGGGGCCGAATGGATACAAGCCAGGGAAAAAGAGAAAAGGAGAGAAAGATAAAAACAAAAACGGTGACTCCTCTTTAATTATCAGTTGACTAGTCAGATGGTGGAGACATTTGGTGACCTATTTACAATATAGGTTATAGTACTTCAGAGTCTAATTGTGTATTGCTTTGTTATAACATTGAGTCTAATATTAACTTAAGTTTGTTGTACTTAATTTAAATATACTGGAGTAAGACTGAGGCATGGAATTTCAATATCTAAGTGGATTAGAATAGGCATAACTATTTTGATGAGATTGTGTCTAGATCTATATTTCCATTTATAATTAATAATACTCAATACATCGCAAATACAATCTGGTAGACACATTGGTGAATGCATTATTGATGATGAAAATAGCTTGCCTGAATACATCTCTCTCACTCTCTCTCTTTATATATATATATATATATATATATATATATATATATATAACGGTATATATATATATATATATATATATATATATATATATATATATACAGGGTGATTCAGTAACCATTTTCATAAATTTAATGGCAAATTCGGCAGACAAAAATAAGACTAATTTACTCTATGACCTTTAGGGTGAGTCTTTGATTTGATGGAGATATTACACCTTTAAAGTTATCGATAAATAGAAAATAAAAAAATCTAAGGAGTGAGAATGAAAATGTCGTTGCTAACTGGCAGGGTAGCGTAACCAAGACTTGGTATTAAAATGGCTGCATACGGGAGCTGGATGCAGTTCGTTTCGCAATTTACAAAGGTACATTACTACTGTATTTGTATTATCATCATCATTATTATTAATAATCATTGTATTAGTAGTAGTAGTAGCAAGGAGAGAAGCAGGCGGCGGAGGATAAGTAAGAGGAAGAGGAGGAGGAGTAAGTGGTGGAAGAGGGGTAAGTGGAGGAGGAGGGATCTTCCTGCCGACTTTGAGCTTTGATACTCCGCTCGTCTTAATGAATCTTGAATCAATCTGTACATGAATCTAAAGTTTGTTTCTTTGCTTACACGTGGTATGTAAATGGTTGCATATGGTAGCAGTTGTCTCAATGCTCAAAAGAACATTATCATTTTATCACCATCATCATAATTAATACTCTACAAGCCATTTTGATACCAAGTCTTGGTTACGCTACCCTGTCAGTTAGCAACCACATTTTCATTCTCACTCCTTAGATTTTTTTTCTTTTTTATCCATCGATAACTTTAAAGGTGTAATATCTCCATCATATCAAAGACTCACCCTAAGGGTCATAGAGTAAATCAGTCTTGTTTTTGTCTCCCGAATTTGCCATTACATTTATGAAAAGGGTTACTGAATCACCCTGTATATAGGCCTTAATAAATCGACCTCACCTCAACAATTGTTGCAATAAATACTTGGAATGATATTCTTGAACTCTTAACTCCTAATAAGTGTTCGTTGTTAAGGGAGGTCACCTGCTTTTTTTATCTTTCTCTCCTTTTCTCTCTTTTTCTGGATTGTATCCATTTGCCCATATTCGGCCAACTGTTTTAAGACGTTTATCCCCATCCAGGTGTCAATCTCTTCCTGGCGAACGATAGCGAGCCACCATTGTATGGAGAAATCCGGCTTCGCCGGAGAAATTTTTCTATCGAAAAATGTACAAATTCAGTTTGCTGTCATAACAAAAATATATATACGCTGGCTTGCTACCGATCGTCAGGAACATATTGAAACCTGGATGGGGGTAAAGGTCTTAAAACATTAGGCTGATTGGGCCAGAATGGACACAAGCCAAAGAGAGAGGGAGAGAAAGAAAAAAAAAGCCAGTGACCCCCCTTAATCGTCACATCCAATAACGTAATGTATAGATACTGAAACTCATAAACCTAAACTGCCTGTATTGTGTTCTGTACTCAGGCCCCATTTGCTAACGAGCTCTTATATCCGTATGTATAAACTATTTCAAATGGACCATTTACGAGTTTCAGGCAGTACAACATCGATATTAAATAAAAATGCAATAATAATATAGATTGATGATGGATAAAAGGTATGTTGAATTGGGTTTTAGGTATATATAAAATTAATGTACTACAACGGCATTTTAGCTGGTAATTCTGCTAAATATCAACGCCTACAACTCCAACTTCCTTATAGATTGAAACTCGCAAGTGGTCAATTGTATATGCTTTATGGTCAGTCGTTATTCCCTTGGCAGCTTTTACATACCTTTGTATATTTGTGTTTTTGCTCTCCGTTATACTCACCTAGTGTATTAATTGTAGCATATGCACTTTAAGAGGGGTCACCGGCTTTTTTATATCTTTCTCTCCTTTTCTCTCTTTCCCTGGCTTGTATCCATTCGGCCCAATTCAGCCAACTGTTTTAAGACGTTTATCCCCATCCAGGTGTCGATTTCTTCCTGGCGAGCGATAGCGATCCATCATTGTATGGAGAAATTCAGCTTCGCCGGAGACATTTTTCTATCGAAAAATGTACAAATTTAGCTTGCTTTCAAAACAAAAATATATATATGGTTGCTCGCCAGGAAAATATTGACACATGGATGGGGGTAAGCGTTTTAAATCAGTAGGCTGAATGGGGCCAAATGGATACAAACCAAAGAGAGAAGGAGAGAAAAAAAAAGCGAGGTGGGCAACCTAAGTCGAGTGAAAGAAATTTGGACTATGTGGCTGCTCACAACATAAGTCATGTGCCATTTCAGCACGTAATGTTGCTGAGAGAGAGAGACAAGTGGTGGCATGAGAGTAGCGAGCGTATGACTGCTCCAGACCACCGCGGTGGACCAACTGACATGAATCCCACCCTCCTCCACCCTCTCACACTCGCTACACAGTGAATTGTTTAGGGAAAGTACCAAATTACATGGTTTTCGCACTCGTGTTGCGCGATTGTTGCAAGAAAACTAGCGGTCGTACAAGGATCGTTGGGGTGTCATTGGAAAGCTCTGTTTATGCCCTTTCAGGGATAGATACTTGTTTTATGCTCTGGGTCTTATTTAGGCATGAAAATAATCACGTAAACAACCCTATTTTGGGTAAAAACACCCTGCTGGTGGCTACATATTATTTACCGCCTAGGCCGCTCGTTAGGTGTAAAGCAATTTTGTTTTATTAAGAAACATGTTCGGAAGTCTTTTTAAATGTTACTTTTAGATAAATATAAATACATTTGAAATATTTTTAGTTTTAACTATCTGTGTGTAGGTATTTATCATATAACATTGTGACGCTTCTGCATAGTAGCCACGTGCGGGCATGCGCGCGCGTCGGCGGCCCAGCCGTTTAGAAACCGGCTGGCGGCAGCCGGCCGGCCGGCTTTTCCTTAGTATATATCCTACGACAATGTAACTAATGTCTGGGATATTCTTATGTTGTTTTACAGCTTGTAGCTGCCCTTATTCTTAACCAACGCATCTTAGTATATTTTATTCTCGATAGTTGATTGTTTCATTATAATATATAAGATGTAAGTTTAGTGAGAGTGGGAGGAGACGAGCGGGAGAGAGAGACCGGCTGGGGGACGTTGCTTCGCGCGGAGAGTCTAGCTTGGGACGAGCCTGATGTTGCCATATGCATTTGTTGGCAACGTTAGGCTTAGTTTCGACTCACGCACAGGGTAGACGATTTTGACCCGGCAACTGTGTTGAGTGTTGCCAAGCCTGGGATGTATTCTGCATGCCTAGGGCGGGGTCCAGACAGATTCAAGACTCAGAGCTCACCTCACTGTCGTACCCTTCGGACCCCCTTGATATCTATCCCTCTCAACCCCACTTAGAAACTTTCTCTCTTACTTTGTATACCTTCTTTCCACTACTTCACCAATCTATTTAATTATCCCATCCCCTTGATAGACCTTATATCTATTATTGTATTAACGACGAGCTCTCAGATAACTAGATAGGATTTTGGGCCTTATGCAGGAGATGTAATTGTAAATGAGACCTAGGAAGCTTTTTTGTTGTCTCATATTTGGTGGTTTCATGCTTGCTAGTGTGTTCTTGTGTCAGGTTAGCAGGGGCTAGACCGGAGGGGAGGCTTTTTGCGATCCTTTAAGTAAAGTCTGCTGGTGCGAGTCCTGTGGACCCGCACGACTTTACTAGGATACCCGTGGCAGTCTGGGGGCATTTTCTTGTCTGTGTCCCTGTGTGTCTAGTGTTGTGTTGTGTGAGGGCCCTTGCCTAGTCCACTCAGCACTGCGCTAGCACGTCTTGCTTTTGTTTTAGGGTCGCACGGAGAGAGTCAGATACTTGCGATCCGAGTCTCTCAAGAGAGCACCCTTTCAATTAGAGTAATTTGGCGCACAGACTTGGGAACGTCCCTAGGCTAGAGCAGGTGGCTCAGCCCGGGTATCCAATGTCTATATCCTTCCGGCTAGACCTCTGCCACCTGGCAGATTACCAGCTAGGGGTTTATCATCTCTGTATGCTTGTTATTGTGCCACAGTTTACCATTTTTGTGAGCATTGTGAGTCAGGGTGTGGCTTAGAGACTCTGTCCGAGCAGGCTTGCCTGACTAAGAGTGAGAAGCACACCTGTATGTGGTTATGTTGCGAGTTGCTGCCTTTATTTAATTATACCTATGCCATAATACACTGCATGGCCTATCACTAGTATTTATTCCTGCTTATGAGTTAAGAGTTCTCTAAATCCGTAACGTACTTTCTTTGCTAAGCATCAGATCCTACAGTAGCCGCATGCAGTTTAGAACCCCGCATCTTGTCTACCGGTACGATGTTTTGAGGACTGTTTGCTTTCACCTTTCACGCAGGGGTGATTAGTTGTATTAATTAACGTAACGTTAAATGTACTTTCTTCTAGTTTGTTAATAAATTGTTTCTGCTATTTAATTCTGTTATCTATCTTTTCCTTGAAGCTTTAAGTCAACTTAAGTGTGTGATCTTTTATATAACCTGCTTGACTATCAGCAGTCTATAGTGCGTGCACCCTGTAACCGAGTCATAGGATACCTTGTTGTCCAGGCAGGACTCTTGACGGTTTAGGGTGGTTTGTTGCCTGGGTTTATAGACAAGGGTTGGATCTAGCGTTTTCCGTTGTTGCTTGTTGCCGCATACCTAGTCCAATAGAAAGAGCCCAGTGTTTATATATCCCAGGACGTAACAAATGGCGACCTTGCCAGGATTTACTGAACAGAGGAATATAGTGGTCATTTGTTTTGAGATTCCTTATGATTAGAGGAATACAGTGGACATAGTTTTTTTTTTGGAGCAACCAATATAACACATTAAAGACTTTAAATAACATTAGTATATACATACTTGCATAGGAGATAAGGCACATTCTATAACCGTGATAATTACTACAGTACACAAACATGTCTAATACATCAGAACACAGTGATGGGTCAGGTCACGATACAGGCTCGGAGGGAGAAAGACCTGTGGAGTGGCTAGTCAACAGCAAGGATGGTGCTAGAAGATTTTTAGAGGTGCCCCTTACCGCTGCCAGGGTGTTGAAGCTGAATAAGTATGGCTTAAAGTGTGTGGCAGGTCTTCAGGGTCACCAGGGTTTAACCCCTAAATGTCGGCGAGCAACATAAGTCGAGTTAAATAAAGCTGGACTATGTGGCGGCGCTCGACATAGGTCGAGTGGCAATTTCAGCACGTAATGTTGCTGAGAGAGAGAGACAAGTGGTGGCAGGAGAGTAGCGAGCGTATGACTGCTCCAGACCACCACGGCGAACCTACTGACACGAATCCCACCTCCCTCCTCCCTCTCTCACTCGCTATATACGGAATTGTATCGGGAAAGTGGCTAATTACATGCTTTTTGCACTCGCGTTGCACGGTTATTGCAAGAAAACTAGCCATCATAAAAGGATCGTTATGGTGTCATTCGAAAGCTCTGTTTATGCCCTTTCAGGGATAGATACTTGTTTTACGTTCTGGGTCTTATTTAGGCATGAAAATGATCACGTAAACAGCCCTATTTTGGCTAAAAACACCCCGCTGGGCGGTACATATAAATAAACCGCATAGGCCGCTCGTAAGGTGTTAAGAGTCTGGAGATGGCAGGTAGAAATTTGACAGAATCACAAGCTTTGATGAAGGACAGGTATGATCGCAAAGTGAGGCTCCGGAAGTTCACTGTAGGACAAGAGGTATTCATTTTGTTGCCTTTGGTTGGTAACCCCCCTCTCTGCGAAGTACACTGGACCTTATAAAATTGTAGAACAAATTTCAGACTTAGATTACCTTGTTGCCACTCCAGACAAGAGGAAAAAGAACCAGTTATGTCACGTGAACCTTATTAAAGAGTATGTAAGGCGCCCCTCTGTGCCTCTCACTGTCCCTGTGTTGGCTTGTTGCGGCCGTGGTGGAGAAGGAGAGGGGGACAGTCAAGCTTCAGAGGAGGATAGCTGGGATCAACATGTTTCAGCGGATCAGTGGGCGGGGAACTCGAGCCTAAGGGCTGACGAGGCTATAGCTCATTTGCCTGAGCCGCAGTTTGATGCTATCCGTCAGTTGTTCGGTTCATACCCCACTGTATTTGCTGAACACCCAGGCCTCACTACTCAGGCTATGCATGATGTTGACGTGGGGGACCATATACCCTTTAAGTCAATCCCGTACCGTGTGCCCCCCATAAAACTACCAGCTCTGAGGGATGAGTTGGAGTATATGCTCGGTAGAGGGTTGATAGAGAAAGGCACAGTTAAGTGGACTTCCCCCGTAACACTGCAGCCTAAGCCAGATGGCAAGGTACGGTTTTGTATTGATTTCCGTAGGTTAAACGGTTTGACTCCAACTAACCCATATCCTCTTCCTCGGGTTGATGATAGTGTTGACAAAATTGGTAATGCTCATTTTTTGTCTAAAGTAGATTTAGTAAAAGGTTACTGGCAAGTACCTTTGTCCGAGCGTGCTAAAGAGGTATGTGGTTTTGTTGTGGACGGGAGTACCTACCGGTGCAATGTTCTGCCTTACGGACTTAAGAATGCACCAGCAACGTTTCAGAACCTGATGAATGAAATTGTAAAGGACATTCCGAATTGCACCGTATATTTGGACGATGTAATCATTTATGATGACGACTTTGAGAGCCATTGTGAGCACCTTGAGACCTTGTTCCGGAAACTTAGTGAAGCAGATCTGGTAGTAAATTTGGCAAAGTGTGACTTCGTAAAAGCCACTGTACAGTACCTTGGGTTTGTAGTGGGAAGGGGACAGGTGTGCCCTCCTCAGAACAAGGTACAGGCTATCAATAAATTTCCGCACCCAACAACCAAGAAGCAGATTATGAGATTCTTGGGTATGATAGGCTACTACAGACGCTTCATAAAAGGTTACTCAACGGTGTTGGCACCTCTCACCGATTTGTTATCTAAAGACAAAAAGCTTTTGTGGGCACCTGAGTGTGAAAAGCCTTTCACTTTGGTGAAACATTTGCTATGTACTCACCCGATACTCAGGGCCCCAGACTTTAACAGGCCTTTTCAGCTGGCAACAGATGCTAGTGGTGTAGGGGATGGTGCCGTCTTGCTACAGACAGACAATGAAGGTGTGGAACACCCAGTAAATTTCTTTTCTAAGAAGTTCAATGCTGCACAAAAGAACTATTCTACAATAGAAAAGGAATTACTGGCGATTGTGCTCAAAGTGCTCAGGCACTTTGAGGTGTATGTTCCAGCCTATGGCCCAGTTGTGGTTATCTACACTGATCATCACCCTTTGAGATTCCTGAATCAATTTCACAATCGCAATATGAGACTGACCAGGTGGTCTTTGATGTTGCAGGAGTATAACCTGGACATCCGTCATATTGCTGGATGTGACAATGTGATCGCGGATTGTTTATCAAGGGTGGATGATTAGTCGTAGGCTATCACAGGTATGTGGGTTTGAGTGGAGGAAAATAGGCTGCCCTTATAGTGCAGCCGGGAAAAACATATTGAAATATAAAAATCATATAAAAACTCTTTCTTTTGATATAGGTAATCGTATAAGTTTGTCATAGCCTATAGAGTTTGAGTAGTCCACGAACTATCAAACGGCTGAGCTGCTGTAAGCTCGCTCTGGGAGCATGATATTGTGTCTTTTTGCTATTGTTGGGAGGAGTTATAAAATGTGAATTTTTTTTTAATAATAAGATGTGTTTTGGTGATAAACTCAGCTTTGTTTTAGTGCCATGCGGTCGCTGGGTGTGAGGGGCTTGATGGGGTTCTGTGTTTGTCAGATTTTAGCTCAGCGTTGAGCGAGTAAAATCTTGGGGGAGGTGTGACGCATGTCCACGTGTGAGCATGTTGTACAGAACGCCTAGTCATGCCCCACTCTCGCTAGGATCGTCAGGGCAGGAACTTTGGCTGTAGTCTATGTAGAGTTTCCTAACTTAGTTCATGTGAGCCGTTGTACTATAAGTATTATGAATATGTATTTTGTTTTCATCTGAGTCAACGAGTTCTATTTTATATCATTAGTTATAAGTATTATGTGTAAAACTTATTTGTAATGATGGGAAGAGAAACAGCCACAGTTAGGGGTCAGTGGGTACGCCAGGCAGGAGGTAGGCCTAACTCACTCGCATTCCTCCCTCCCTCAGTGCTAGGGGGAGCCTTTGTGTATCCCAGAGAAGAGAGAGAAATTACGTAATGGTTGTCAGTGGGCGGTCCTTAGTAGTTCACGTTGGGCTCACTAGAGGGCCGGGTATAAAAGGGAAGTCTAGCCATTTTTTCATCAGAACTCATTAGGCAGAGCGACTTCTCATTTCCCTTGCTAACTATTTATATTCTTCTGACTGATGGGAACTTTCTCTACTACCTCACATTCTTATTTCCTCTTTTCCCTACCCTGTTTAACTTCCATGGTCCCGTTGGTGCAGAGCTAGTCAGCCAACGTATTATCGCTTGAGTTCTCACAAGATACTTGCCTATTAGATAGCCTATTTTGGAAGGGTTGACTTAGAATAGGATTGATTTATGTTTGTTGCACTTGTATATGCATTTCCCTGGGTGTTATTATTATTATTCCTGTTTTCTGCTAGTCTAGGTAATGCTAGACAGGGGTAAGGCTTTTCTGTGTTACGAGTTGTTGTTTGATGCAGTGGTTAAGCGATAAACCTGCATACTCGTTTCGGTTCAGTGAAGCCTAGCTTGTCTTCGCGGCTGACTGTGTTGAGTTAATAATTTACAGTGCGTGAGGGCAAGAGCCTAACCACCCTGTATTTTATTAACAGTTTGTTTTTACTTTGTCAAGGAGCCGGGAGAAAACCAGATACAAGGGATCTGGATTCCTCAAAGTGCACTTGTTAGTTTTAACGTAATACTTTAAACAGTCGTGAGGACTTCGCTAGGCTACGAGCCGTTTTTGCTCAGTCACTGCTACCATTTTGCCTACAGTACCCCAGCTAGACTTTACTCGATTAGTAGATACAGAATAGTATTGAAGCTTTCCTTATGTATGATATTGTTTATGCACTATTGATTTCATGTGTTGCAAGCTTGGCTACTTTAGTGATTAGTGGCCCACAAGCACAATCCGAGTAGGCTATTGCCGTTGCATTTGCAGAGTACTTCCTTTTAATGTTTGCCATTTACTATTGCATATTCTTTTAATTATTTTATGCCAATTTAAGCCTTTAATAGTATTTAATTGCCAGTGTTTTTGCTTATTGAATTACTGTTCAAAATTCGATACGTACTTCTTACGAGCATCCGAGAAGCATCTAACTTTTTTCAGAAGATTCCTTGCTCGATGCTTAAGGACTATTAATTAACGTAACGTAATAGTGCCGATCCGAAGTAGAGGGTGGTGGACTTCTTAAGTTCATAGTCAAGGGTGGATTACTTCGGCTTCGGCCAACACTATTCTTTGGTGTTGTTGTTTCTTACTTCATTGTTTGATTGTTGACCAGACTAGATAATTCCTGTCTCTTTATTAGTCTGTTGTTGAACACTAGTACCGAGTTCTTGTATACCCCGTTATAGCAGATTGAACTCTGGAGGGTATTGGTGTTTTTTGTTCGGCTGGCAGTACTCAGGGGTTGGGATCGTGTGTTTCCGTTGTGGCAGCGAGCCGTATTCGAGTCCTGATTGAGAGCCCTTGTGTACCCGAGTGCCAGTTCGTAACAGTATCCAGATGCTTACCCCATGCGTAACGGGATGGCTAAGACTGTTGTCAAAAACCTGCTTGTCTATTTCTCTCGTTATGGCTACCCTCAGGAGATCCAGTCTGATCAGGGATCCAATTTTACTTCTGCTCTATTTAAGCAGACCATGCAGCAACATGGGATAGTGTCTGTGGTGTCATCTGCCTACCATCCCGAGAGTCAGGGAGTTTTGGAAAGGTGGCACTCGACTCTCAAGAGTATGTTGCGGTGTTATTGCATGGAAAATGGGAAGGACTGGGATCTAGGTCTCCCATATGTTTTATTTGCTGCGAGAGAAGTACCTGGGGAGAGCTTGGGATTTAGCCCGAACGAGTTGGTTTTTGGACACAGGGTCAGGGGGCCCCTCCACATAGTCAAGGAGATCTGGGAGGGAGTCACAAAGCCATGCTCGTTTCTAAAGAATGTTGTTGAAAGCCGTGAGAGAATGCTAAAGAGCTTGGAGGTAGCAGGTCGGAACCTTAAGAGTTCACAAGCTCAGATGAAGGACAGATACGACCAGAAGGTGAAGCTGAGGGAGTTTGAAGTAGATCAGGAGGTACTGATACTACTGCCTCTGGTGGGACACCCCTTGTCTGCCAAGTATTCTGGTCCGTATCGGGTTGTAAGGAAGGTTTCTCATCTCGACTATTTAGTAGCTACTCCTGATCGTAAGAAAAAGAACCAACTTTGCCATGTAAATCTGATGAAAGAGTATGTGAGGCGCCCCTCCGAGCCTCTCACTGTCCCGGTGTTGATCTGCAGCGATCGTGGTGGAGAAGGAGGAAGGGACAGTCAAGCTGCGGGGGAGGATAATTGGGATTGTCATGTTTCCGCGGATCAGTGGGCGGGGAATTCTAGACAAGTGGCTCACGAGTTGATATTGCACCTGCCTGAGCAACAGCGTGTAGCTGTTCAGCACTTGTTTGATTCAAACCCAGCTGTTTTTGCGGAGCATCCTGGCCTCACTACTCAAGCGGTGCACAATGTCGATGTTGGGGACCATCCGCCCTTTAAATTAGTGCCATACCGTGTTCCCCCTATTAAATTACCAGCACTTAGGGAAGAGCTGGATTATATGCTGAAACGTGGGCTGATTTCTGAGGGTGCAGTAAGGTGGACTTCCCCAGTCACACTGCAGCCCAAACCAGATGGCAAGGTGCGGTTTTGTATAGATTTCCGCAGGTTGAATGGTTTAACCCCTACAAATGCCTACCCTCTCCCTCGCGTGGATGACAGTGTGGATAAAATAGGAAAAGTCAAGTTCCTCACTAAGATAGACCTTGTTAAGGGTTATTTGCAAGTTCCCTTGTCTGAGCGAGCACGAGAGGTGTGTGGGTTTGTGGTGGAGGGTGCCACATATCGGTGCCATGTTACGCCATACGGGCTGAAAAATGCTCCTGCAACATTTCAGAAATTAATGAACGACATTGTAGCCGACATTCCCATCTGTACGGTGTACCTAGATGATGTCATAATATACGACGAGGATTTTAACAGTCACTGTGCTCACATCGGACAGCTTTTTAAGAAACTGAATGAAGCAGGTTTGATGGTAAACCTGGGTAAGTGCAATTTTGTCAAAGCCACAGTTTTGTACCTGGGGTTCGAGGTGGGGATGGGTCAGGTGTGCCCTCCACAGACAAAGATCAAAGCCATCGATCAGTTTCCCCAGCCTACGACTAAGAAACAAATCATGCGGTTTCTAGGTATGATAGGCTATTATCGTCGCTTTATCAAAGGCTATTCGACTGTACTTGCACCTTTAACTGACTTATTATCTAAGGACAAGAAGTTCCGGTGGTCTCCTGAGTGTGCAGAGGCGTTTTCCTTGGTGAAACACGTGTTATGTACCCACCCCATAGTCAGGGCCCCGGACTTCAGCAGACCTTTTCAGCTGGCGACTGATGCCAGTGGCGTAGGGGCTGGCGCTGTCTTGTTACAGACAGATGATGAAGGTATCGAACATCCAGCGAGTTTTTACAGTAAAAAATTCAATAGTGCACAAAGGAATTACTCTGTAATTGAAAAAGAACTCCTGGCGATAGTGCTGGCGCTCAGGCACTTCGATGTATATGTTCCTGCTTTCGGACCAGTCGTAGTGGTTTATACCGATCATCACCCTCTGAAATTCTTGAATCAGTTTCATAACCGGAATATGAGGCTGACCAGGTGGTCACTCATGCTCCAGGAGTATAATCTGGACATACGCCATATTGCTGGTTCTGATAACGTGATAGCGGATTGTCTATCAAGGGTGGATGATGTTGGTTAGACTGCCACAGGATTGAGGGTTGAGTGTGGAGGAAAACAGGCTGTCACTGTAGTTCAGCCGAAAAAAACAAATTAAAAAAGCAAAAACCTTATAAAAACTCTTTATTTTTTATGACTTGTAGAATTTTGTATAAGATGTTGTAGCAGTATCTAAGTTGAATGTTTTCGCTTATTGTCGCTAAGTTAGTTGAACTTGCTCGGTGGAGCACAACAGTCTTTATTTGTTTTATATATAGTGCCTTGTGTCGTAACAGTGTGTGGTACTATGAGAAGCTTTCTGTTAGATATGAAGAACTTAGTCAAGGGTCTTATATCTTGGGGGAGGTGTGACGCTTCTGCATTGTAGCCACGTGCGGGCATGCGCGCGCGTCGGCGGCCCAGCCGTTTAGAAACCGGCTGGCGGCAGCCGGCCGGCCGGCTTTTCCTTAGTATATATCCTACGACAATGTAACTAATGTCTGGGATATTCTTATGTTGTTTCACAGCTTGTAGCTGCCCTTATTCTTAACCAACGCATCTTAGTATATTTTATTCTCGATAGTTGATTGTTTCATTATAATATATAAGATGTAAGTTTAGTGAGAGTGGGAGGAGACGAGCGGGAGAGAGAGACCGGCTGGGGGACTTTTTTTTTTTTTTTTTTTTTTTTTTTTTTTAAAGAGACAATGAACGGAGGAAGGAAAAACACAGATAAAACAAAAAGGTCCAAGTGCCTAAAGGCATCCTCCATTCATAAAATGTTTGTAACAACCGTTGCTTCGCGCGGAGAGTCTAGCTTGGGACGAGCCTGATGTTGCTGTATGCATTTGTTGGCAACGTTAGGCTTAGTTTCGACTCGCGAACGGGGTAGACGATTTTGACCCGGCAACTGTGTTGAGTGTTGCCAAGCCTGGGATGTATTCTGCATGCCTAGGGCGGGGTCCAGACAGATTCAAGACTCAGAGCTCAACACACTGTCGTACCTTTCGGACCCCCTTGATATCTATCCCTCTCAACCCCACTTAGAAACTTTCTCTCTTACTTTGTATACCTTCTTTCCACTACTTCACCAATCTATTTAATTATCCCATCCCCTTGATAGACCTTATATCTATTATTGTATTAACGACGAGCTCTCAGATAACTAGATAGGATTTTGGGCCTTATGCAGGGATGTAATTGTTAATGAGACCTAGGAAGCTTTTTTGTTGTCTCATATTTGGTGGTTTCATGCTTGCTAGTGTGTTCTTGTGTCAGGTTAGCAGGGGCTAGACCGGAGGGGAGGCTTTTTGCGATCCTTTAAGTAAAGTCTGCTGGTGCGAGTCCTGTGGACCCGCACGACTTTACTAGAATACCCGTGGGAGTCTGGGGGCATTTTCTTGTCTGTGTCCCTGTGTGTCTAGTGTTGTGTTATGTGAGGGCCCTTGCCTAGTCCACTCAGCACTGCGCTAGCACGTCTTGCTTTTGTTTTAGGGTCGCCAGGAGAGAGTCAGATACTTGCGATCTGAGTCTCTCAAGAGAGCACCCTTTCAATTAGAGTAATTTGGCGCACAGACTTGGGAACGTCCCTAGGCTAGAGCAGGTGGCTCAGCCCGGGTATCCGAAGCCTATATCCTTCCGGCTAGACCTCTGCCACATGGCAGATTAACAGCTAGGGCTTTATCATCTCTGTATGCTTGTTATTGTGCTACAGTTTACCGTTTTTGTGAGCATTGTGAGTCAGGGTGTGGCTTAGAGACTCTGTCCGAGCAGGCTTGCCTGACTAAGAGTGAGAAGCACACCTGTATGTGGTTATGTTGCGAGTTGCTGCCTTTATTTAATTATACCTATGCCATTATACACTGTATGGCCTATCACTAGTATTTATTCCTGCTTATGAGTTAAGAGTTCTCTAAATCCGTAACATATTTTCTTTGCTAAGCATCAGATCCTACAGTAGCCGCATGCAGTTTAGAACCCCGCATCTTGTCTACCGGTACAATGTTTTGAGGACTGTTTGCTTTCACCTTCTTTCACGCAGGGGTGATTAGTTGTATTAATTAACGTAACGTTAAATGTACTTTCTTCTAGTTTGTTATTAAATTGTTTCTGCAATTTAATTCCGTTATCTATCTTTTCCTTGAAGCTTTAAGTCAACTTAATTGTGTGATCTTTTATATAGCCTGCTTGACTATCAGCAGTCTATAGTGCGTGCACCCTGTAACCGAGTCATAGGATACCTTGTTGTCCAGGCAGAACTCTTGACGGTTTAGGGTGGTTTGTTGCCTGGGTTTATAGATAAGGGTTGGATCTAGCGTTTTCCGTTGTTGCTTGTTGCCGCATACCTAGTCCAATAGAAAGAGCCCAGTGGTTATATATCCCAGGACGTAACAACATGAACACCATAAATGTTTTGACAAGAGAATAGAAACCTCTTCTAACTTAAATTAATTATTTAGTTTGGCTGAGCCAGTATTAAATACCCAACATTATTATTAAACAATGGACGTGTATTTAACTGCCCCCTATATTTTTCATGATTAAAAATATATCCAATACTCGATAAATAAATGTTTATCTTGGTCATGTGCTGTACTTATAACTGTCTTGATGGTGTAATGGTTAGAGCCTGCAAATTATGTGTGTGGTATCCTGGGTTCGAATCCTGGGAGGATGACATGTTTTCATTTGGGAGGTTATTGGTGTTAAAGAGGGATGGTTCACTTTTTGGGCGATTTTTGAATGTATTCATTTTGTTTCTAGTTTCTTCCCTAGACCTCCATCAAATTAAAAAAAAAAACATCCATTAGATCCCCCTTCTAGATTAATTTGTACATTTTTCGGTAGAACAATTCTTCCAACATTACAGGCTCACTATCGTTCGCCAGGGAAAAAAATCGACACCTAAATAGCACGAAAGGTCTAAATATTGACGAAGAAATGGGGCGAAAGGTCTTAACATCGAATAACTAACGGGGCAAACATCTTAACATCTGAAAACTAATGGGGCTAAACATGAGGGAGAAGGGGGGCCAGAAAACCGGCCCATCTCCCCATACGAATGATGTAGAATATAATGATGTATTTTTATAAAGATATTTGCAACATACTGTAAGGTGCATTAAATCATTACTGCCATTATGTTCATCCACCTCGTTTTGTTTTCTCTTTCTCTCCCTCTCTATTTGGCTCGTATCCATTCGGCCCCATTCAGCCTACTGTTTTAAGACGTTTACCCCCATCCAGGTGTCAATATTTTACTGGCGAGCGGTAGCGAACCAGCATATATATATATTTTTTGTTTTGACAGCTAGCTAAATTTGTAAATTTTTCGATAGAAAAATGTCTCCGGCGAAGCCGGATTTCTCCATACCATGCTGGCTCGCTATCCCTCGGCAGGAAGAAATCGACACCTGGATGGGGATACAGGTCTTAAAACAGTTGGCAGAATGGGGCCGAATGGATGCAAGTCAGGGAAAGAGAGAAAAGGAGAGAAAGATAAACAAATATGGTGGCCCCCTTAAATGAGTTTATTACAATATTCGTCCGTGGCATTTTTGTTCTATCAATATAACTCTATTACATTATACATTGTGTTAGTGACGTAATACATGATCATAAACTTAATATCATTTACATTTTACATATAATAGTTACTTCCAAAGAAATTAATAAGTAATTGCATTTCAATGACAGGATAGTTGGACTTTAGGGCTTTCATATAATTGTTTAGTTTATGTAATTATGCATTATTTGTATTGTTTCTTCTTTGTATATTTTTCTTTCATGTTTGTTTCGCTTCACGATGAAATAAAGCAAAATAAAATAAATGTGTTTGAATACTAGGTAGTTTTATTTTTCCCACCGACACACAACTACATGAACACAAAAACCAGCACTTCTCTATCT
This sequence comes from Paralithodes platypus, assembly GCA_032716605.1. Lineage (NCBI taxonomy): Eukaryota > Metazoa > Arthropoda > Malacostraca > Decapoda > Lithodidae > Paralithodes > Paralithodes platypus. The sequence continues at coordinate 12,400,793 of CM064566.1, forward strand.
ATCTATCTATCTATCTATATATCTAGCACATACCCCATTTGTGTGTGTGTGTGTATGTATGTTTGTGTGTGAATGTGTTTTGTGTGTGTGTTGTGGGGGGGGGGGGGATGGGGGGGGAGGGAGGAGTCGAGACAGAGCCCGAATAGGGACAACACAACAAAGAAACAAAACAAAAACAAAACACAAATTCACACACATGTAGGTCGCCCAGGAAACAAACTCAGAAACCAGCATTCTTAATAGGAAGCCACTATGCAAGCAGTATTCTCGCTACACCACCGTACTCTTGCAATATTCATGTACTGTTGCATCTATTATACACAAAACCACTCCCCAACCTGAAACACATACACACATATTGCACGTGTGCGGGAAAGAGTTGAGGACTATATGTGCGTACAGTCATGTGTGTATGGAGTAAGACTGCATTGTGTTGAGTGATCGAATCTTCAATCCATATAGACCAAAAAAATAAAAAAAAAATAATAAATAAATAATAAATCGTGATTGGTGGAGGAAGAGTTATACACTTCCGGTTCCAGAAACTCAATAAACATTTAGTGTGGAATGAGCCGCCTGTGCCTGTGGTGTTGGAGGCCGGGAATATGTTATGTAGCTTGGGTTAATACACATTTAGTGTGGAATGAGCCGCCTGTGCCTGTGGTGTTGGAGGCCGGGAATATGTTATGTAGCTTGGGTTAATACACATTTAGTGTGGAATGAGCCGCCTGTGCCTGTGGTGTTGGAGGCCGGGAATATGTTATGTAGCTTGGGTTAATACACATTTAGTGTGGAATGAGCCGCCTGTGCCTGTGGTGTTGGAGTGTGAGGGGGTGTGCTAGTGTGTGTATATGCGTGTATATATATGTGTGTGTGTGCGTGTATGTATGTGTGTGTGTGCGTGTATGTATATATGTGTGTGTGTGTGTGTGCGTCCTCCATGGTTGTATAATATATAACAGTCATAGAGCTATAACTTTAACCCGGATGTAAACATTATATTTTCTTTCCAGGTTAACTCTTTCAAATGTTACTCTATCTACAAGTCTATCTTTTATGTTCACTATTCATCAATGTTACTCTATCTACAAGTCTATCTTTTATGTTCACTATTCATCAATGTTACTCTATCTACAAGTCTATCTTTTATGTTCACTATTCATGAATGTTTTCCCTCGTCGATTTAAGGGGACAGTGGCTGTTTGTTTGGTCTATTAATTAATTTATTCATATATGTTTTTAGTTTCCTCCCTAGACCTCCATCAAGCTTAGAAAAACACCCCCTAGACCCCCCAAGATAGATTTGTAAATTTTTCGGTAGAAAAATGGAACCAAATCGGCCAAAGGCCGATTCCTCCTAAAATTACAGGTTCGCTATCGCTCGTCAGTAAAAATCGACACCTAAATGGCACGAAGGGTCCTAAAATTGACAAAGGAATTGGGTGAAAGGTCATAAAATCCCCAAAGTAATGGAACCAACGTCTTAAAATCTCAAAACTAGTGGGGCTAAACATGAGGGAGAAGGGTGACCAGAAAAACAATCCACATTCCCAACCCCCTAACATTGCTCTACAAAATATTATTACTACGATGTTTACTGCTCATGTTATTACTATGATGTTTACTGCTCATATTATTACTACAATGTTTGCTGCTCATATTATTCCTATGATGTTTACTGCTCATATTATTACTACGATGTTTACTGCTCATATTATTACTATGATGTTTACTGCTCATATTATTACTACAATGTTTACTGCTCATATTATTCCTATGATGTTTACTGCTCATATTATTACTACGATGTTTACTGCTCACATTATTACTATGATGTTTACTGCTTATATTATTACTACGATGTTTACTGCTCATGTTATTACTATGATGTTTACTGCTCATATTATTCCTATGATGTTTACTGCTCATATTATTCCTATGATGTTTACTGCTCATATTATTCCTACGATGTTTACTGCTCATATTATTACTACGATGTTTACTGCTCATATTATTACTATGATGTTTACTGCTCATATTATTACTATGATGTTTACTGCTCATATTATTACTATGATGTTTACTGCTCATATTATTACTATGATGTTTACTGCTCATATTATTACTACGATGTTTACTGCTCATATTATTACTATGATGTTTACTGCTCATATTATTACTACGATGTTTACTGCTCATATTATTCCTACGATGTTTACTGCTCATATTATTACTATGATGTTTACTGCTCATATTATTCGTCTGCCATTTTTTTTTTCGTCAACTTTGCCCTCTATCTTTGGTATGCACACTTTGGTCTAACCTCGTCGGTATATATCAATGGCTGCGTCCATAAATTACCCGGATGTGACTGTGTACTCGTCTTGAAGGACGTAGGAAGTTGAATTAAGAGAAAAGTAGCAAGATTTTCAATACTGGCATGTACCAAAGAAAATATCAGTCCAAGACACTGTGTACGGTCTCGCTAATAAGTCATGTCCCAGCTGTCATTACGTTTGGCTTGCTCTGTGCTGTATTAATGTCTGTCAGATGTTGAATAGGGTGGGTAATTGAAGGAACATGTTATTATATTACAGTCGATATGAAGAAATGAAGCTTAGATATTGCTGATACCAATTATTGATCAAAACATACTTGGTGCCGAGTCATCACTTATTAGCGCGACTATACAAAAAAAAACATTGCGCGTGATGCAACATGTTGGCAATAGTAACGAAGGTATCATAATTCTCCCAATAGAATGGCGAACTAATAAGCTTTCCCCCTCCTCTCATGCATTGGCCTTACACATCATCTATATGACATTATGACTCGCTTCCTTCCCTCCGCGATACGATGAATGCATATACAGTTGGCCAAATAAGTCTTGTCTCAGCTGTCATTACGTTTTGCTCGCTGTGTGCTGTAATAATGTCTGTCAGATGTTAAAATATAGGGTGTGTACAGATAGGAACATGTTTGCATATCTCACTCGAAACGATAGATTTCAGTTTAGATAGTGCTGATACCAATTATTGATCGAAATATACTTGGTGCCGCGCCATCACTTATTTGGCCGACTGTACAATCAGGTAAGGGGGAGCACTTTATTAGCCCTTGCCTCCTTATTTGAGATCTAATGTTCTTTCTTAAGGGGTGATGGGACGTTTTTCTGGTCCCCTTTCTTCCTCATGTTTAGCCTCCATTGGTTTTCAGATTTTATGACGTTCAGCCCATTAGTATGGCGATTATAAGGCCTTTCACCTTATTTATTTGTCAATGTTAAGACTTTTTGTGTCATTTAGGAGTCGATATTTTCCTGGCGAGCGATAGCGAGCCTGTAATTTAAAAGGAACCGGCCTTCAGCCGGGACATTTTTCTATCGAAAAATGTACAAATTTATCTTGAAGGAGGGTCTTGGTGGGTCTATTGTTATAGCTTAATAGAGGTCCAGGGAGGAAACTAAACAAATGATAAAATAATAATAAATTAGGAAATATATACGGCCACCCCCCCTTAATGTACAACCAGGTGAGGGGGACACTTTATTAGTCCTTGTCTCATTATTTCAGATTTAATATCCTTTCTTAACCCCTACAGTGCCGGTGACGTCCTTTTCTGTATATTGTGGCAACTAGTAGAACATTATATTCAGATAAGGAAGGACCTCCAGAAATAATAAGGCTTCAAACTATTTCAACGAACCCTTTTAACTACTGCAGATCCTTCGTAAGCTGCATAATATCGTCTAAATATAGCTAGAATGAATGATAACGCGTGTCGCTGGTACTCAAAGTGTTAAATTATTGATATATTAATTGTGTCAACTTGTATGTCAATTATTTGTTTTTTACGTTGTTCTCGATTAATGTTCGGACGGACATTCTTCATATTGGTTAACTTCAAAAATTTCACTCAGCTTCAGAATAATCTCTCGTAGGTAAATAGTAGTTTTGGACATTTTGTTACATAGGGATACTTCCGTCATCCAACATTTAATAACATATCCTGAAGTGATATATATATATATATATTGAGAGAAAGTGCCTCCCCCAGTTTCGAAAGAGTGACAGGGCCAAAATCAAGGGACGTTCGAGTTAAAATGCCTGGACACACGGAATTTGAAGCAATTTAAGTCATAAAAAGAGGGAAAAACTGATTCTGGGAGAGAGTTCCAGAGCTCAGCAGTTGAATAGAAGAAAGTCTGCGAATAGCGTTTCACTCTTGGGTTGGAGAGTTGCACAGAGTTGGGGTGGGATTGTGTTGCAAGGTGGGTAGTACATACACTACGTAAAGGAGGTGGTATACACAGGGAAAGCTCCGAGGAACACTGATTACTGTAGAAGCGATAGAATAGCGAGAGAGATGCAACATTGCGGCGAAGAGAGAGAGACTGCAGAGAGTTGGTGAGTGGACGGGAGTTAATGATACGAAAGGCTTTCTTTTCCACTTTGTCTAGGAGTGCGGTGTGCGGTGTGAGAGGATCCTCCCCAAACATGTGAACAATACTCAATACAAGGACGCACTATGCCCCTGTACAGCGCAAGAAGCTGCGCATGGGTAAAGAACCCCATGAGGCGGTTGAGCACACCCAGCTTCTGGGAGGCTGCCTTAGCAAGACTGGTAATATGGTCCTTCCAAGTGAGAGCAGAAGAAAAAGAGACACCGAGAACATTGAGAGAAGATGAAGGATGGATTTTTGTATTGTTGAAGAATAAGGGATAGTCCTCTGGAGGTTCCTGATGGGTAGTAAGATGGATAAATTGTGTCTTGGAAGCATTAAATGTAACAAGGTTTTCTCTACCCCAATTGGAAATAGTAGCTAGATCAGATGATAAGTGTTTTATGGCTTCATTATGTTTGATTTGGAGGGACTGTTGGCTGGGACGTTCTGGAAAACCAATTGAGTAGTGTAAGGTAGAGTCGTTCGCATATGAATGGATGGGACTGGATGTATAGTTGAGATCATTCATGAAAATTAGAAAGAGAATAGAAGATAGGACAGAACCCTGAGGAAGACCGGAGTTGATAAGATGAGGAAGTGAGCGATGGCCGTCCACAACCGCAGCTATGGAACGGCCGGAAAGGAAATTAGAGGGGATATGGGTCGTTTGTCTGGTCCCCTTTCTACCTCGTGTTAAGCCTCATTTGCTTTGAGATTATAAGACGTTCAGCCCATTAGTTTGGCGATTTTAACACTTTTCGACCCATTTCGTTGTATATTTTAAGACATTTCGTGCCATTTAGGTGTTGATTATATCCTGGCGAGCGATAGCGAGCCTGAAATTTAAAGAGGAACCAGCCTTTGGCCGGAACATTTTTCTACCGAAAAAATTACACATTTATCGTGAAGGGGGGCTCTAGGGGGCATTTTTCTAAGCTTAATGGAGGTCTAGCGAGAAAACTAAGAAATACAGGAATAAATGAATTATTAGACCAAAAAAACAAACAAGAAACCGTCCGTCTCCTCTTACCTTAGTGTTTTCGTTCACGTGTATATTATTTGCACATATTTATTTGTATTTATTTGATAATACATAGGGTATCAAATATTTTGATTATTCAATATTGATTGTGCAATACGAAGTAAACATCAATTGAACATGCAATGTTGTGCCTCTCTCTCTCTCACTTACTCTCACTCACTCTCACACTATCTCTCTCTCTCTCCCACTCTCTCTCTCTCTCTCTCTCTCTCTCTCTCTCTCTCTCTCTCTCTCTCATTCATACACAGGCTCTCACACCGTCTCCAGCATTTGTCACTCTCAACCATAATTTGTCAAGGCCTCCTCCAGAATACTTTACATGATACAAACCTGAAATGTTGTCTTCTGTCAACCTCTTTTTACAGGGACAATTCGGACATCTCAATTTATGTATGTAAGTAAGAATGTATGTATGTATGTATGTATGTGAATGTATTTATCTTTTTACAGGGAGAATTCGGACATCTCCATTTATGTATGTATGTATGATGTATGTATGTATGTATGTATGTATGTATGTATGCATGTATTTGTGTGTATGCATGTATGTATGTAGATATATGTATAATTTTCTAGGGAGAATTTGTACATCTCCATTTATAGGAGCATCATATTGCAAGTAGTAGTATTTTGCTACATTCCCGCTAGATCTAGAGGTGTTTACTTCGGTCTAGAGGCACATTTTCATTCTAGCGACATGAATTGACCACTTGCGAGTTTCAGACTATAAGGAAGTTGGAACCGGTAACATCGATATGAAACAAAAATGCAATGTTAATGTACGTTGCTGATGGATAATTGGTATGTTGAATTGGGTTTATGTATTCGTTAATGTACTACGACCGTATTTTAGCTGTACATTTTGTTAAATATCGTTGTCTGCAGCTCTAACTTCCTTATAGAACGAAACTCGCAAGTCGGCAATTGTAGCGATATTCTGTAAATCTGAACCATTTTAGTGATATAGTGTAGAGATTGGGTCGTTCTTCTAGCTATTTTTGGCCTTTATTAACTATCTGGCAGACTTGATTTGTTAACCATGATTTATTTATTTGATCTATTTACTTAATTTATTTACTTAATTTATTTACTTGATTTGTTAACCCTAATGTATTTACTTGATTTATTAACCTGATTTATTTACTTGGTTTGTTAACCCTGATTTATATACTTGATTTATTTACCCGATTTATTTACTTGATTTGTTAACCATGATTTATATACTTGATTTATTTACTTGATTTATTTACTTGATTTATTTACTTGATTTATTTACTTGATTTATTTACTTGATTTATTTACTTGATTTATTTACTTGATTTATTTACTTGATTTATATACCTGATTTATTTACTTGATTTGTTAACCATGATTTATTTATTTTATTTATTTACTTGATTTATTTACCTGGTTTATTTACTATCTGGCAGATTTGATTTGGTATCCATGATTTATTTATTTATTTGATTTACTTGATTTACTTGATTTATTTGCTTGATTTATTTACTGTCTGGCAGACTTTATTTATTTACTGTCTGGCAGATTTGATTTGGTATCCATGATTTATGTATTTATTTGATTTACTTGATTTACTTGATTTAATTACTTGATTTATTTACTGTCTGGCAGACTTGATTTGGTAACCCTGATCGTAAGCCTTTACAGGGAGAAGTAGGAAAAAAAAAAAAAAAAACGCCTGCTTTTGGTGCAAACTTACAAACCTCTACACAAAATGTTCTTAGGAGGTACTGCTCTATTTTTCTGGACTCCCTTCTCCCTCATGTTTAGCATAACAGTTTGAGGTTTAAAGACGTTCGTTCCGTTAGTTTGGCGATATTGAGACTTTTCGCCTCATTTTGTTGTCAATATTAAAACCTTTGGTACTCTTTAGGTGTCGATTTTTTCCTGGCGAGCGTAAGCGAGCCTCTAAATTTAGAAGGAACTGGCCTTCGGCCGGGACATTTTTCTACCGAAAAATTTACAATTTTATCTTGAAAGGGGATCTAGGGAGTGTTATTTTAAGCTTGATGGAGGTCTAACGAGGAAATTCAAATAAATTAATAAATTAATATTATAGCATGCCCAAAAACCAAGCACTACCCCCTTAAGCTTATAATTATATTGGCAGCATACTGTACACAGAAGGCGTTTGGACACCTTTGTTTTATAAAGGCGCCATATTGTGTACCTCCCGTTGCTCTTATAGTACAGGAAGAGAACAATGGAAATATCGCATAATGCATGAATGGAAGTAATTTATACATCATTATCAGGACTCTTATTCCATGGATAAAATAACCTCCCATTTTGGGAGGTTATTTTATCCATTCAAAACTTGTTCCCTTAAAAAATGATTTTGATTGGAAACAGAAGGGGATTGCATATAACGTACGGCGCATATGATTTGGTTTCGATCCCTTATATATATATATATATATATATATATATATATATATATATATATAAAAGGAAAATAATTGACAGGGCGCCAGGCAACATCTGTACATTGCTATAAGATTGTTTGTATTTAGAAAGTTTAACCTTTTATAGATTCGATAATCATATACCCTATTTTTTACAAATTGCGTTGTTCTAATAGTATATTACTTATTTTTAGGGAATGTTGTTCCTGATGATGGCTTAAGGTTACCCGAAAATTTGAAAAATAAAGATGTTGCCTGGCGCCCTGTCAATTCTTTTCCTTTTGATATGGAGGTTTAAGTGCCCAAAATCTACTGCTGAAGTACTCATAACTATATATATATATATACCGGTATATACTGTATATATATATACAACTGATCTTCGCCGGTGGCACTGATGAAGGTTGCACTAATACAACACAAATTGCGGTGTAATTTCCTGCAGGTTAATTAACACTCCCACAGTTATTTGCTCACACGTCCACCTAACAATTACCTAACTAAGCCTTGAGCAACGTAACAAACTGTAATATTGTTATATACGAACATACAGTATAGCACCACTAATATTGTTATATACGAACATACAGTATAGCACCACTAATATTGTTATATACGAACATACAGTATAGCACCACTAATATTGTTATATACGAACATACAGTATAGCACCACTAATATTGTTATATACGAACATACAGTATAGCACCACTAATATTGTTATATACGAACATACAGTATAGCACCACTAATATTGTTATATACGAACATACAGTATAGCACCACTAATATTGTTATATACGAACATACAGTATAGCACCACTAATATTGTTATATACGAACATACAGTATAGCACCACTAATATTGTTATATACGAACATACAGTATAGCACCACTAATATTGTTATATACGAACATACAGTATAGCACCACTAATATTGTTATATACGAACATACAGTATAGCACCACTAATATTGTTTTGTTCTCTTGGAATGAAGGAGACAGAAGATAAAGTTTCCTGTAACAAGTGTCCTCCAAAGTCAAGGTACGTTAGAGTAAAAATTTCTGGACACACAAAGCTTGAAGCAGTTTAAGTCATAGGATGATGGAAACATAGATTGAGGGAGAGTGGTCCAGAGGTTACTTGTTGAGTAAATCGGTTCACTTTTGGGTTAGGGAGTTGGAAAGGATAGGGGAAGGTATGCATTGAAAGGCGGGTGCCACTCATTCTCAGTAAGGGAGGTGTACACTGAGAGAGCTGTAATGAACACTGATAATTGTAATAGATGTAGAAGAGTTAAAGAGATGATACATTGTGGCGTGATGTGAGAGTTTGTCAGGAAATAGTAAGAGGAGGTGAATTGATGAGACAAAATGCTTTTGACTCGGATCTTTCGGGAAGTGCGGTATGGGTGGAACCTCCACACTCTTGCTAACATTATTCAATACGTGGGCTCACTGTGCCCCTGTACAAAGCATGGTAACTATTTAACATTTAAATATATATTCAGTCATATATTAAAACATGAATTAAGAAATTAGTAAATAACTGGTAAAAAAATGGTGTGAAGTACCAACTACATAATTATTTAACAATAATCCGCTAATTATAAGCGTGTGACCATTTACATTTTCCCCAAGAAGCGATTAATTACCATCATATTTCCTCGGCAAAACTTATTTACTCTGTACTCACATTTCTTATGCAAATGTAATATCTTTCATTTCTCTGTTTAATTAAAACTGGTGTACTGAGCAGCCATGAGTATCATGATGTATGATATCTGGCAGAAGAAAATAAATATTTAATTTTGCGTGCGTTCAATTTTGTGTGAATTTCCCACATTCAAAGTTAACACATTCAGTACCAGGGACGTTCTCTCTCACACTGTAAAATATATTCTACCCATCCCATATACCCCTCTCTCTCTCTCTCTCTCTCTCTCTCTCTCTCTCTCTCTCTCTCTCTCTCTCTCTCTCTCTCTCTCTCTCTCTCTCTCTCTCTCTCTCTCTCTCTCTCTCTCTCTCTCTCCTCTCTCTCTCTCTCTCTCTCTCTCTCTCTCTCTCTCCTCTCTCTCTCTCTCTCTCTCTCTCTCTCTCTCTCTCTCTCTCTCTCTCTCTCTCTCTCTCTCTCTCTCTCTCTCTCTCTCTCTCTCTCTCTCTCTCTCTCTCTCTCTCTCTCTCTCTCTCTCTCTCTCTCTCTCTCTCTCTCACTGTATAATATATTCTACCCATCCCATATACCCGTCTCCCTCCCACAAACAACTCCTTCCACAAATTTGTTTTTTGTTATGTCCATCAGTCTTCCACTTCCTACCCCAGCCCCCCTCCCCCCCTTCCCCAGCCCCCCTCCCCCCCTCCCCAGCCCACTTCTCCCCGTTCCCCACCCCCCTCCCTCCCCCCTTCCCCACGCCACTCTCCATCAGACAAGCTCTTTTCCTAACCGCAAAACACACTTATCTACTTTCGCTCGACAACTATATACTGTGTATATATATATATATATATATATATATATATATATATATATATAAAAAAGTTTTTCTCGTATTATTTCTGGACATTTTCGCACGGGTATGTGTAATGTTTCCCTTACATCCGGTACATTACCCGAACCACTACACATTGCCAAAATTACTCCTATTCACAAATCAGGTCCCTATGAGGATGTAAGTAAGTTTCGACCGATCTCTGTCCTCCCATCACTGAGCAAAATATTAGAAAAAACATGTACCAAAGTTTATTGAATTTTGTCACTAATAATAATATATTAACAAATAGTCAGTTTGGATTCAGACCCAAAAGATCAACCGAAACTGCTTTGCTTCGCTTCACTGATCACATTTTGAATGTTTTCGATAAAAATAACTTCACACTTGGTATCTTCCTTGACCTGTCAAAAGCATTTGATACAGTTGACCACAATATATTATTGGATAAGTTGTATCATTACGGAGTAAGGGGAGCTCCACAAGGGTGGTTCACTAGTTACTTATCAGGTCGCCAACAATATGTTAAAGTTAATGATGAATGTTCAAATTAATTATTTAACAATTGTGGTGTGCCCCAAGGCTCAATTCTAGGCCCCCTTCTATTTTTAATCTACATTAATGACATAATCAACTCCAGTAAAGTCTTAAAATATATTATATTCGCTGATGATAGTACTCTTTATCTTAGTCACTTGAATATTAACACTTTAATTCATACAGTGAACACAGAACTGAATCTTGTCAGTGATTGGATATCAGCAATTAAGCTAACCCTAAACATTAAAAAACAACAAAATAATATGATTTTTCATAGGCACAAAAGAATTATATATCCCTTATCTCCACTGAAATTAAATAACCCTGTTCTAACCGAAGTTCACACAACAACATTTCTGGGTGTAATAATGCAACAACATTTAAACTGGCATGACCACATTAACGCAGTTAGAGGCAAGATCGCTATAATATGTGGGATGTTGTATTTAACACGCGATTCTCTTGATCAAAATGCCCTTATTTTAATTTACTACTTCCTAATAATATATAGCAATATACTCTATTGTAACACTGTGTGGGGAGGCACTAACAAGTCAGCGCTTAGTCCAATAGTTAACGTTCAAAAATGGGCCGTACGAACTATGGCGAGATTGAGAAGGCGATACCATACTAATGAATCTTTCCCAAACATGAAAATACTTAAATATTATGATATAAATACAAGTACAAAGTGCCACGTTTGTATATAAATGTTTGAATAACTTGATTGGTAATGATGATTTTTTTAAACTTAATATTAGTGACAGGTATTCTCTAAGATATCAGAATAATCTCCACATACCCCTAATGGTCTCGACACAGTCCCAAAGTAACATTCGGTACCATGGTGTCAAAATATATAACAGTTTGCCCGATGAAATTAATACAAAAAACAGTATTGAGAGTTTTAAATCCAGTTTAAACAAATATTTACTTTCGTTTTCTTCCATAACATGAACATTTGAAAGAATTGTAGAGTATAGTTCCTTGCATTGTTGTACCTATATTCACTATACTAAATATTATGTGATTACTGCTGCTGTATGTGTTCAATGGCCATGTAGTGGTGTATCATAGCTGTGTCATGTTACATATAATTGATATTCTTGTAAAAAACAATTGTATATACATTGTACATTGGATGTGAAGGCTCTTTAAGATGAAAATGTTCATCAAAGAACTTGGTCTAAATATATTTATAATTTGTAATTATGTAAAAACTGTATTCTTTGCAGACCAAATAAAAAAAAATCAGTTTCAGTTTCAGTTTCAAACTAGAGAGAGAGAGAGAGGGTAAATAAGACATAGCCCTATAACATATATAACGAGAGTAATTTTGGAAACAGGCTCTTAAGAGGCATTAACCTGAAACGTGTACTGAAACCCTGAGACATTTTAACTCTCTCTCTCTCTCTCTCTCCGAAAGCCCCTACATACATCTACACAGTATTAACCAGTATTAACCTCAGTGTTTTGGAGGACAAGCAGCCTAGAAGGGTCACTAGACCTGTTGTGTCTTGATTTCCTTTGTACTTGTACAGTTACTCTAGTTATTTAACATGACTTAGCTTTCTGGCCGACTTTAGTTATTTAAGGGGAGATGGTTAGTTTTTCTGGGTCCCCTTCTTCCTCATGTTTACCATCATTAATTATAATGTAAAACTTGCAAAATAAACAAACCAAAACTTATACGAACACAGTTAAAAGACAACACAACTACTCAACATTGCTATGTGGAAACAACGCTCTCAGATTTTATGACATTCGGCACATTAGTTTTGCGAGTTTAAGACCTTTTGCCACATTTCTTCGTTAATTTAAGACTATTTGTATCATTTTGGTGTTGATTATTACTGGCAAGCGATAGCAAGCCTGTAATTTAAGAGGACCGGGCCTTCGGCTGGAACATTTTGTTATCAAAAAATGTACACATTTATCTTGAAGGAGGGTCTTGGGTGGGTGATTTTTAAGCTTGATGGAGGTCTAAGGAGGAAACTACAAAAATAACAAGAAGATAAATAAATGAGCCAATAAATACGGCCATACGGATAAGGGGGTTATCATGACTTTCCCCCAGACTGTATATACTTGGTGTAGTGGGTTGAAGTGGATCCAACACATCATTCTCCAAGCCATTATTACTTCCTGTCGATCCCTTCACGGTGCGGGTTCTTATATCCAACGCTAGTTTATTTGACTTGCGGTGTTTCGTTTTTCTTTGTATTTCTCCCGCACCCGTATATGCTTTTGTGTTGCTTTCAAATGTTAACGTCTGGGCCCTTCCTTTCACTAGATGCATCATTTCATTCGTTAAGGGTGTAGTGATTATTGTGTTGGTCTATTTATATATATATTTATGTATGTTGTAGTTTCCTTGCTAGACCTGCATCAAGTTAAAAAAAAAATAAAAATAAAAAAAAATACAAGATAATTTTGTAAATTTGTCGGTAGAAATAATGAGCCAGTCGAAGGCCGGTTCCTCTTACAATTGCAGGCTCGCTATCGCTCGCCAGACAAGACTTAAATTGACAACGAAATGGGTTGAAAGGAGTTTAAATCGCCAAATGAATAAGCCGAACGTCTTACAATTTCAAAACTAATGGGGTTAAACACGAGGGAGAAGGGGATCCTGATAAAACAACCATCCTCCCTTAAACGGTCTTAAGGTAGACCTAACAAGAATATACCGATGTTAATATATACTGTATATATATATATATATATATATCACAGTTCCCGGGGGTCTTTTCTGTTGTTAGCGTTTCATCGAAACTTTGTTATGCTTCTATTTATGTCAATTACCCACATTTCGGTGGATACTATAGTCCTCCCTCCACTCAAGCTTTGTTATAGTCCCCTCTCCACTCAAGCTTTTCTGCAGTAAATATAATTGTGCGAAATAATTATTCTGGTTTTCATTCCATCATCGCCATTGTGTGACTGCTCGTTATGCATGTGAAATGATTTTGTTTCCATTCAATACACGTCCTCTCCTGGTCCAACTTATAATTCTGTATTCATTTGTGATTCTCTTCCCCCTCCTCTCATTTATTCTTGCCTTCGCCTTTGAATTTCGTGTTTCTATTACAAAATGACTACACCATTTGCCTCCACCCCTCCATTATAGGTAGGCCAGAAATCCATGCCCTTAACCTCTGTAACTCAAAATGGGCTAGAGCAAATGGGCTTTTAATCGCCACACATTTTCCCCGACTGACCCTTCCCAAATGGTGGAAATACTAGCTTAGCTTGATTACTCTAGTCGTTTGGGAGTCATAGAAGTTAATGTTCAAGAGTTTTGCCCTAGTTAGGTAACTATCTATCTATCTACCTATCTACTCTGGCACATACCCCATATATATATATATATATATATATATATATATATATATATATATATATATATACAGTATACCTACCTGTCATATATTCACTGACGGCCAGGTTCACACGTTTCTTCCGGCAAACTGCAGGACAACTGAATGTTTACAACTTTTCTGGACTCTTTTCCATTGGTATAGGTGACTTTACTGAAGTCACGAACACTGAACACCTCCAAACAATATACACAGGACAGTGACCATGAAGGGAGCTCAGACGGTATTGTGCAGCATAATTTACTGGTTCGGATCAATGGTTTAAGGAAGGGGTTTAGTTTTCTCTCTAAACATCATTCAAGCTTAAACAAACACCCACATTTAAATATAAATGTGTAAATTTTTCGGTAGAAAAATGTCCCGGCCGAAGGCCGATTCTTTTTCAAATACAGGCTCGCTATCGCTCGCCAGGAAAAAATCGACACCTAAATGGCACGAAAGGTCTTAATATTGGCAAAGAAAGGGGTCAAAAGGTTTGAAAATCGCCAAAATAAAGGGGCGAATGTCTTGAAGTCCCATAACTAATAGGGCTAAACATGAGGGAGGAGGAGGACTCGAAAAACAACTTCCTCCCCTTAATGTGTGAATCCGAATTATTTGATCTTTTTAACTCTAGAAGTTTATCAGAATTGCTCGCCAGTGTAACATAATTGTTGCTTTCAATAATTCCTGCAATAACTGTTCATTTCATCAGGATATATAATTTGTATGGACATTTGATTAAGAAACTACCGGACCGTAGCTACCGAAAGAAGTTGAAGGAGAAAGGCTAAATATAATCGCTTGACAATAATTATACTATAATAATACAAAATAACATAGCGAATGTAATGATATGTCTCATTAAATGTTGGCTCCCTATTTATAATCATGCTTTTAGATAATTATGCCATCACGTTATTTCCATTAACGTTTTGCCTTTTATCTCCACGTGACCAATGTTCAAATTATCCTTGTCCCTCTTATTCTCCCATTATACTTCCACTTCCACCTCTTCCTTCACCTTGGCAATTATTAGTCATCCACACGACACCTGACTCTAAACATTTGATATACATTGTTATATACATTCATATACATTGTTTATATAATATTATGTTGTATCACCTGGTTTGTATAGGAGATCTCGCCTGTCCTTTGTGTCCAATAACTCGATCCACCCCAAGTACCTCCCGATATGAATTTTATATATATATATATATATATATATGTACAGGAAAAAGAGAGAGAGAGAGAGAGAGAGAGAGAGAGAGAGAGAGAGAGAGAGAGAGAGAGAGAGAGAGAGAGAGAGAGAGACAGAGAGAGAGAGAGATGAAGGTGGTTTTTGGGTTACCCCAGGGGAACGCTGTTAACAACCTACCAGATATAAATGTTGTATGTACTTTGACTGTCCTGGTATATACACACACAAACACCAATAACTAAGGCAATATTCCTCCCTTCTATATGTCTTGTAAACACACACACACACACACACACACACACACACACACACACACACACACACACACACACACACACACACGCACACACACACACACACACACACACACACACACACACACACACACACACACACACACACACACACACACACACACACACACACACACACACACACACACACACACACACACACACACACACACACACACCACACACACACACACACACACACAGGCATACCACACACACAAGCACACACCACACACACAGGCACACACCACACACACACACACACACGCACACACCACACACACACACACACACACACACCACACACACGGTAGTAAATTTGACAACGAAATAAGGTTTTATATTTGCCAAACTAATGGCACGAACGTCTTAAAATCTCAAAACTTATGTGACCAAAGACGAGGGAGAAGGGGTCCAGACAAATCAACCCTCCCCCCTTAACCTTTTTACTGAATTACGAACAAAACAAAAACGAAGAACATTCAAATATCTTTACACTCCCAATATTATCCAATGAAATACTATTGCTACCAATGGTTTTCGTAGAGGGGACGTTATTTTATTTATCTATTTATTTGTCATTACTGAAGGTATATTTGTTTAAGTTAGCTTCCTAGGCATGAGGAAAGTACTTAGAATATACGGAGTAGATGGCAAGTTGCTGAAAGCAGTGAAGAACATGTATGAGGGTGCAAAGGCGGCAGTACGTGTGGAGAATGAACAGAGCGAGTTCTTTGACCTGAGTGTTGGGTTGACGCAGGGGTGTGTGATTTCCCCGTGGTTGTTTACTGTATATATGGATGGAGTCATGAAAAAAATACTAGGAAGAGCAGTGGATGTTGGTGTATCGCTGAAAAGGGAGGGAAATGAGTGGAAGCTGCCTATACTGCTGTTTACGGATGATACAGTTCTGATGAGCGATAATGAATGGGACGTGCAGGGTCTGGTAAATGAGTTTGGAACAGTGTGCGAAAAACGGAATTTGAAGGTAAATGCGGGGAAGAGCAAGGTTATGGTCTTCGAAAGGAGGGAAGTCACAGAGTGTGAGGTGAAGCTGAACGTTCAGGCTATGGAGATCGTCAGCTCTTTTAAGTATCTGGGCAGTGTGTTGAGTAAAGATGGGACTATGGATGAAGAAGTGCGGGAGAGAGTGCAACAGGGGAAGAGGGTTGTAGGAACGTTGAAAGCAGTAACAAGAAATAGAGTGGTGAGTATGGAAGTGAAGAAGTCTTGCATGACAGTGTGGAAATCCCGACACTAACTTACGGAAGCGAAGCATGGACGTTCGGGAAGAGACTCAGACTAAGAATGAGAGTGGTGGAAATGAGTTACTTGAGAAGTGTTTGCGGAGTTACTTGGAGGGATAGACAGACGAATGAGGAAGTAAGAAGGAGATGTGGTGTGGAGGTAGATGTGCTGGAAAGTGTGAAAAGGAACAACCTGAGATGGTTCGGCCATATGGAACGTATGGGAAGCGAAAGAATGACTAAGAGGGTGTACGAGAGCGAGGTGGAAGGACAGAGAGGGAGAGGTAGACCGAAGGAGAGGTGGAAGAATGGAGTGAGGAAGTATATGAATGAAGGCAGTGCTGGTTGGGAGGAGGGGCGTCGACTGACTGGGGACAGAGATGCATGGGGCAGTTCGTTCGTGGCCACCCCTTCAGGGATCACGGCGTCAGGCAATAGATAGATAGATAGATAGCTTCCTAAGCTTCTATCAAACTTTAAATATAATATTTCCAAGGAACCCCCTTCGTGTTAAATTTGTATATTTTTCGGCAGAAAAATTCGGTCCGCTTCCTCATAAATTACAGGCTCGCTATAGCTCTCCAGGACAAAATCGACACCTAAATGCCACGAAAGGTCTTGATATTGAAATATAAATGGGTGAAAATCTTAAAATGTGAACACTAATGGGGCTAAACATGAAAGAGAAGGGGGTTCAGAAAAAAATAGAATACTTCCCCTTAACATGAACCACAGAAGTAGTTAACGGAACCCACCTCACTTTTGTTCTCTTTCTCTCCCTCTCTCTTTGGCTTGTATCCATTCGGCCTACTGTTTTAAGACTTTTACCCCCATCCAGGTGTCAATATTTTCCTGGCGAGCGGTAGGTAGCCAGCCAGCATATGTGTATTTTTGTTTTTGACAGCAAGCTAAATTTGTACATTTTTCGATAGAAAAATTTCTCCGGCGAAGCCTGATTTCTCCATACAATGCTGGCTCGCTATCGCTCGCCAGGAAGAACTCAACACCTGGATAGGGATAAAAGTCTTAAAACAGTTGGCTGAATGGGGCCGAATGGATACAAGCCAGGGAAATAGAGAAATGGAGAGAATAAAGCAGGTGACCCCCCTTAAAATATACAAACCCATACACATTACGTTTTGTTTACACACAACTGGTTCGCAGCACACACATTCACAAGCGACCACAAACACTTGGTATCACAGAAGGATATGTGGTAGTTAAAAGGGTTAAGTGGGATAGCTCCAAGCCTGTTAAATGCTGGATAGCCTTTTTTAAACTGAATTAAATCGTCTAATAGTAATCAGAATAGAGTTAAAAGGACGTCGCCGGTACCGAAGGGGTTAAGAAGGATCTGTGGTAAATAAAAGGGTTAAGTGGGATAGCTCCAAGCCTGTTAAATGCTGGAGAGCCTTTTTTAAACTGAATTAAATCGTCTAATAGTAATCAGAATAGAGTTAAAAGGACGTCGCTGGTACCGAAGGGGTTAAGAAGGATCTGTGGTAAATAAAAGGGTTGAGTTATATAGTTCGAAGCCTGTTAAATGCTGGAGGACCTTTTTTAAACTGAATAAAATCGTCTAAGAGTAACCACCATATAGTTAAAAGGACGCCACCGGTAATGAAAGGGTTAAGGGAACCCACCTCGCATTTTTTTTTAACTTTCTCTCCCTCTCTCTTTGGCTTGTATCCATTCGGCCCCATTCAGCCTACTGTTTTAAGACGCTTACCCCCATCCAGGTGTCAATATAATCCTGGTGAGTGGTAGCGAGCCAGCATATATATATTTTTGTTTTGATAGCACGCTAAATTTGTACATTTTTCGATAGAAAAATGCCAGATTTCTCCATACAATGCTGGCTCGAAATCGCTCGCCAGGAAGAAATCGACACCTGGATGGGGATAAACTTATTAAAACATTTTGCTGAATGGGGCCAAATGGATACAAGCCAGGGAAAGAGAGAAAACGAGAGAAAGATAAACAAAAGCCGGTGACCCCCCTTAAGGTGAGTTGCCAGCAACCACTAACAGGAATATTATAGTCTATTGTGTCCCAGCTGATGGTAAATTGACATATCTTTATCTTAAGGGGGTAATGCTTGGTTTTTGGTCTATATATTGTTTATGTATTTATTTATTTTTGAGTTTACTCGCTAGACCTCCATCAAGCTTAGAAAAAATCCCCTTTCAAGATACGTTTGTAAATTTTTCGGTATAATAATGTCCCGCCCAAAGGTCGGTGCCTTCTAAAATTAGAGGCTCGCTTTTGCTCGCCTGGAAAAATCGACACCTAAAGGGCATAAAAGGTTTTAATATTGACCAAAAAATGAAGCGAAAGGTCTCAAAATCGCCAAACTAACGGAAAGTACGTCTTAATACCTCAAAACTAAAATGCTAAGCATGAGGGAGAAGGGGGTCCAGAACACCGATTGGTACTCCCTTAATCATTTACATAATACGAAGATTTTGTAGCGAAATATTTTGCTTATTATGAAAAGTTCATATTTTCATTAACTCGTTCAGTACCTGGGACGACCTTTCCAGCATATTATGGCAACTATATGACAAGTTTATTCAGCTTAGGAAGGACCTGTATCAATAATAAGGCTTCAAACTATCTCAACCAACCCTTTTAACTACCGCAGATTCTTCCTAAGCTGCATATTACCGGTTAAATATAGCTAGAATAAAATATAACACGTCGCTGTTATTCAAAGGGTTAATTATCGAGAAATCAGCTACTAAAAGGATTTAATTTGCCATCAGCTGGATATATATCGACTATAGTACGCTGGCTCAGTACAAAAAAAGTAAAACAAAAAAGTCTTCATTCAATCAAGGAATTTGCATGTCGAGTGAGTGTCAATTTCCCGGTCCAAACCAATTACCATCTCCATTGACCACTTGCGAGTTTCAGGCTTTAAGGGGTGAATGGGCCGGTTTTCTGAACCACTTTCTCCCTCATGTTTAGCCCCATTAGTTGTCAGATGTTAAGATGTTTGCCCCATTAATCAGACGATTTTAAGACCTTTCGCCCAATTTCTTCGTCAATATTGAGACCTTTCGTGCTATTTAGGTGTCGATTTTTTCCCTGGCCTTTAATGTTGAAAGAACCGGCCTTCGGCCAAGACATGTTTCTACCAAAAAATGTACAAATTAATCTAGAAGGGGGATCTAATGGATGTGTTTTTAAATTTGATGTAGGTCGAGGGAGGAAACAGACAAATAATTAATACATGCAAAAATCGCCCAAAATGTGAACCATCCCCCCTTAAGGAAGTTCGGCCTGTAAACATCGATATTAAACACAAATACAGTAATTATGAAGGTTACTGATGGATAAATAGTGTGTTGAATTTGGTTTTATGTATTTATATAATGACTAAAACCGTATTATAGCTGGTTATTCTGCTAAATATCGATGTCTACAACTCCAACTTCATTATAGCCTGATACGCGCAAGTGGTCAAATACTGGGTTCCGTTACACAGTTAACCCTTTCTGTACCGGTGACGTCAGTTTTAAGGGGCTAGTGGCTGCTTTGTTGACCTATTAATAAATGTATTAATGTAATTATTAGTGCCCTCCCTAGACCTCCATCAAACCTAAAAATAAAAAAATAAAAATCCATTAGATCCCCCTTGCAGATTTATTTGTACATTTTTCGGTAGAAAAATGTCCCGGTTCTTTCAAAATTACAGGCTCACTATCGTTCGCCAGGAAAAAAATCGACACTTAAATAGCACGAAAGGTCTTAATATTGACAAAGCAATGGGGCGAAAGGTTAAAATAGACACATTAATGGGGCAAACATCTAGGAATCTGAAAATCAATGGGGCTAAACATTGGAGAAGGGGGACCAGAAAAACGGCCCTTGTCCCCTTAATATATTCTAGCTATAATTAATTAAGGGCGGGTGCCCAACCCCGAAAGGAGTTGAAATAGGGGAGCTATCCCCCCGCCAAAGGCGGCTTTCTAGGGGCCTTTCCTAGCTGATGCTGAGAGGATTGGGTTCTAGTCATGTGGTGATGGGCTGGTCTATCCGAGTGAGAACTGAGCGATCTCTGCCATACCTATAGCTTACTCTGACTGTTCCTTTTACTTATATATCTTCTAGATCTCAAGTGGCGGCGTCTTTTCCGTGGATTGACCTCCCTACTGCCAACCTAGAAGTTGGCAGATTGGGAGCCAAAGCATCACATTTTTCCCTTACCCCTCAATTATCCCTTCATAATTGCTGAGGGGCACAGGGCCTTGGGTGGGGCTTTGGTTTCCCGGGCGTTTCCGCACCCTCCTCAGCTCCCTGCCTTGGAGTGGCTTCGGTCACCCGGGCTTTGTTAGTGGTAAGCAGGGAGGATTTTGTGGGGGCGCTCGTTTATGGCCTTCGCCTTGCTCGAGACCTTGGGGCTGTTCGGCCAGACAGCCTGGGGAACAACAACAAGCTATAATTAAACGATTTTATGTAGCTTTAGAAGGATCTGTGGTAGTGAAGGGGTTAATCAAGATAGTTGGAAGCCTGTTAACTGCTAAGAGGCCCTTCTTAAACTGACTAAAACTGTTTATTATTAGCCGGTATAAAATAAATAGGACAGAACTGGTGCTGAACGGGTTAAGGGCCCGTTCACACCAACGCCGGAACCAGACATATTGCGGCGCAAATTGTCCGACCATCTCCGTCGGAAAAAAACAGACGTGGGAACAACCATTAAAATGATTCATGAACCTGGTAAAGCGTTCACACTGGTGGTCCGAATCATATCAGAACCTTGCGGCGCATATAGTATGTCGTCGGACTTTTTACATCAGAATATGTCTGGTTCCGGCGTTGGTGTGAACGGGCCCTAAGTCTTTGAAGATTATGACGCATTTTGGCAGTTTATTCTGGCTATCATTAGACGATTATATACAAGTTATTTACAATTTTGGGCATTTCAACATTTATTTTTAATCCAGGTTTTAAACTATTATACTCCTATATTCACCAAATTGCCCAGTTCATGTGAATAAAGGAGACTAATCTTTACTTGGAGTTATTTAAGTGGAATTGAACTGGAACTGAACTATGAAAAGGAACACCTTGAGATGGTTCGGCCATATGGAACGTATGGGAAGCGAGAGAATGACTAAGAGGGTGTACGAGAACGAGGTGGAAGGACAGAAAGGGAGAGGTAAACCGAGAGAGAGGTGGAAGGATGGTGTAATGAAGTATATGAATAAAGGCGGTGCTGGTTGGGAGGAGGGGCGTCGACTGACTGGGGACATAGGTGCATGGGGGCGTTTCGTTCGTGGCGACCCCTTCAGGGACCACGGCGTCAGGCAATACATAGATAGATAGAACTGTTATGCTGATAGTGCATTATATTGGATTTGTAATTACCTCTGATCCTCAGGTTATGTTCTTCGTACATTTGAAAATCAGATCTTCAACACTATTTTGTAAAACAAATAAACATTATATATATATATATATATATATATATATATAAACATAAGTGGTGTTAGGGGAGGCGTGGTGGAGTGGTCTTGCCACTGGACTGGTAATCCAATGGACCCGGGTTCAAATCCCGATATGGCAATGGAATTTGTGCTGTACCTAGTATCAGTGCATTACCACAAAGCCCACCGAAACGCCAAATAAATATCCTCATTGTTCCATGATTAAATAGCTCTGTATGAATATTCCCATATTCAAAATAGGCTACAGGGGGCCAATACCTAGTGAGTTAATTGCTTAATAGGTGGCGGTCTGAGAGTGAGGGTCAGAGTCTAGGAGTGAGACAGTGAAGCACTGGAGCGAGGAAGCTTCAGGGATGGGGCTGCTTCGGGCCGTGAGTGAGCAACTAAGCCCCATGCATCCTGCGTTGGCAAGATGGCAGGGGCTGGTTGCAGCTAAAAGGTGTTTCACATGTATCACCTCCTAGACTGGAACGAGACCTCACGGGCTCCACCGTTCATAACGGTTGAATGTACAGGCTCGCAGCCTATGCCCAAGAGGGAGTTGTTGGAATATGGGAATTAAAAAAAAGAGAAACAAACTGAAAAAAGATGCAACTCTCCTGCAATTAATTCTGATACAATGACTTTCTCCGACTTGATTGTATATAACTATTGTTTTACTCGATAGGTTTTCTCCATTTAGTATAATTGTTTTTCCTATAAAATGTTAGTGACGCATGCTGTTATATATAAACTCAATTGCTTTTTAGTTATGAGTGCAATTTTACATGATGAATTCCACGTAGATCCCACGCTATATATATTTTCTCCTCATTCCAAAGAACTCAGCTTGTGAGGGCGGGTGCCCGACCCCGAAAGGGGTTGAAATAGGGGAGCTATCACCCCGCCAAAGGCGGCTTTCTAGGGCCTTTCCTAGCTGATGCGGAGAGGATTGGGTTCTAGTCATGTGGTGATGGGCTGGTCTATCAGAGTGAGAACTGAGCGATCTCTGCCATACCCATAGCTTACTCTGACTGTTCCTTTAACTTATATATTTTCTAGATGTCAAGTAACTGCGTCTTTTCCGTGGATTGACCTCCCAATCTACCAAGATTGGAAGCCAAAGCGTCACATTTTTCCCTTGCCCCTCAACTTTCTCTTCATAATTGCTGAGGGGCACAGGGCCCTGGGTGGAGCTTTGGTTTCCCGGGCGTTTCCGCACCCTCTTCAGCTCCCCGCCATGGAGTGGCTTCGGTCACCCAGGCTTTATTGTGGTCGGCAGGGAGAGTTCTGTGGGGGCGCTCGGTTATGGCCTTGGAATTGCTCAGGGCCTTGGGGCTGTTCGGCCAGGCAACTTGGGGAACAACAACAACAACAACAACAACTCAGCTTGTACAGTCGGCCTAATAACTGATGTTTCGGCACCAATTATGATTTGATCAATAATTGGTATCAGCAATATTAACACACGATTTCTTCGTTTTGAGCGAGATATACAGCTTTGTTCCTACACTGACCCACCGTATTCAACATCTGACAGACATTAATACAGCACAGTGCAAGCCAAACGTAATGACAGCCGAGACATGACTTATTAGCGCCACCGTACGTATCATAATTGTTAACCCTTTCTGTACCGGCCCCGTCCTTTTGACCATACTCTGGCTGCTGTTAGACTATTTTATTTAGCTTAAATAGGGCCTCCAGTAGTTAACAAGCTTCAAACAATCTCACTTAAGGAGAGGCAGTTTTTCGAGTCCTCCTCCTCTCTCATGTATAGCCCTATTAGTTATGAGATTTCAAGACATTCGCCCCATTAGTTTGGCGATATTCAGACCTTTTGCCCCATTCCTTTGCCAATATTAAGACCTTTCGTGCCATTTAGGTGTCGATTTGTTCCTGGCGAGCGATAGCGAGCTTGTAATTATAGAAGTAACCGGCCTTCGGCCGAGATATTTTTCTACCAAAAAATGTACAAATTCATATCATGTCTTGTGGGTGTTCTTTTAAGTTTGATGGAGGTTTAAAGAGCAAACTAAACCCCCTCCTTAAACCATTGAGCCGAACCAGTAAATTATGGTGCACAATACCGTCTGAGTTCCCTTAACCCTTCTTACTACCACAGATCCTTCATAAACTGCACACAATCTTTTCAATAAAGCTAAAATAAAATAATAATGATGTCGCCGGTACAGAGGTGGTTAACCCTTACTGTACCGGCGACGCTTTTTTAATTATATTCTAGTAATGATTAGACTATTACATTCAGGCTAGGAAGGACCTCTACCATTAATAAGGTTCCAAGCTATCTCACTTAACCCTTGTAACTACCACAGATCCTTCTTAAACTGCACAAACTCTTCTAAATATAACTAGAATAAAATAATAATTATGTCGCCGGTACAGAAGGGGTTAACGAGAGAGCGATATAATCATGGTTAACTGTTTCATTATTATTATTTATTTTTTATCTCGAGGTTCTGTTCTAATGTTGGTTCTCCCAGTAAAATAAGGACCTACTGAACTATTTAAGGGGCTAGTAGCTGTTTTTTTGGTATAATTATTAATTTATTAATTTATTTTGTTATTTAGTTTCCTCGCTAGACCTCCATCAAGCTTAGACAAACACCCCTAGACTCCCCTTCAAGATAAATTTGTACATTTGTCGGTAGAAAAATGTCCCGGCCTCTTTAAATTATAGGCTCGCTATCGCTTGTCAGGATAATATCGACACCTAAATGGCACGAAAGGTCTTAAAATTGACAACGAAATGGGGCGAAAGTTGTTAAAATTATCAAACTAATGGAGTGAACGTCTAAACATCTCAAAACGAATATGCTAAACATAAGGGAGAAGGGGGTCCAAAAACAGCAACTACCTCCCATATAATGAACATGGTTCCCCCCTTTCAGTATCGGTGACGTCCTTTTCATTATATTTTGGCAACTATTATACGATTTTATTCAGCTTAAGAAGGACATTTACCCATTAAGAATTCCTAAGTACCGTATATAAAACATTCTAAAAATAAATATCTGATCTACACGCGTACTCACACACACATACATACATTCACTCGTGTACGTACTATCTATCTATCTATTGCCTGACGCCGTGATCCCTGAAGGGGTGGCCACGAACGAACCGCCCCCATGCACCTCTGTCCCCAGTCAGTCGACGCCCCTCCTCCCAACCAGCACCACTTTCATCCATATACTTCCTCACTCCATCCTTCCACCTCTCTTTTGGTCTACCTCTCCCTCTCTGTCCTTCCACCTCGCTCTCGTACACCTTTTTAGTCATTCTCTCGCTTCCTATACGTTCCATATGGCCGAACCATCTCAAGTTGTTCCTTTTCACACTTTCCAGCAGATCTACCTCCACACCACACCTCCTTCTTACTTTCTCATTCGTCTGTCTATCCCTCCATGTAACTCTGCACGCACTTCTCAAGTAACTAATTTCCACCCCTCTCACTCTTGGTCTTAGTCTCTTCTCAAACGTCCATGCTTCGCTTCCGTAAGTCAGTGTCGGGATTACCACACTGTCATGCAAGGACTTCTTCACTTCCATACTGAGCACCCTATTTCTTGTTACTGCTTTCAGCGTTCCTACAACCCTTTTCCCCTGTTGCATCCTCTCCCGCACTTCTTCATCCATAGTCCTATCTTTACTCAACACACTGCCCAGATACTTAAATGAGCTGATAATCTCCATAGCCTGACCGTTCAACTTCACCTCACACTCTGTGGCTTCATCCTTTTCGAAGACCATAATTACCTTGCTCTTCCCCGCATTTATCTTCAGATTCCGTTTTTCGCACACTGTTCCAAACGCACTTACCAGACCCTGCAACTCCCATTCATTATAGCTAATCAGAACTGTATTATCAGAAAACAGCAGTACAGGCAGCTTCCACCCTCTTGTCAAAACCTCAAATTGTGAACGTCGACACATCTTTTGTGCTAATAAAGAATAATAAAGGTACAACACTAATACTTGCATTAATATACAGACCTCCAGCTCAATCAGTGCAAACTGACCGAGAAATTTATGAACAAATTGCAGATGTAAGTAACTCACAAGATACCGTATTTTTTGGCGACTTTAATTTACCTGTGACCAAGTGGGGCGATACTCTTACTTCACACTCCGGACATGACTTGTATACGAACTTGCAAGAGAGTTCGCTTTATCAATTTGTTCGAACACCGACCCGTGGTAATAACGTTCTTGACATTGTACTTGCAACAAAAGAAGAATTAATCGAGAATTTGAATGTTGGTGATTAATTCAGTAACAGCGACCATCGTACGATAACTTTCACTTTAAACTTTACTAGTAACGAACCAAATAGTAGCATCGAAAAAGTCCCTCCTTTCAAGAAAGCAAACTTTCATAAACTTAGAGCTATGTTTAAAGAAACTGACTGGAGCTTTTTAATTCACAATAACGACATAAATAAATCTTGGAAGTTATTCGAAACCACTTACCTAAAAGCAGTGCAAGACTGCATACCATCGAAAATACGGCGTCCAGGCCATAATAATAAGCCCAAATGGTGGAATAAAGATATTTCAAACTGCCTGCTTGCTAAAAAATTTGCTAATGATAGATTAAAATCCTCACAAAATGACGAAGAACGGGTGAAATTTGTCGAGCTACGACGCAAAGCCAAAAAGTTAATTAAGCAAAGTAAAAAGACCCTAGAGTTACATATTGCGAATCAAAGTAAAACAAACCCGAAAGGATTCTATAGTTATATCAGAAAGAAAAAAGTAGTTACTTCAACTGTTGGACCGTTAGTCGATGAAAATGGAGAATACACCAAAGACGAAGTACAAATGAGTAATGCCCTCAATACTTTCTTTGCATCAGTTTTTACAACAGAAGACCTCAGTGATATGCCTACACCATCGCCGATTCTGATTGATAATTCAGATGTTCTAAGCAATATCACCGTTACAGAGAGAGAAGTATTGAATGGTTTAGATAAACTCAAGGTAAATAAAACGCCTGGACCTGATACAATCTCGCCTAGAGTTCTAAAGGAAGCTAAGGATGAGCTCTCCAAACCACTGACATTACTATTCAATAAATCCTTGCAGTCTGGAACTATGCCTGATCAGTGGAAGATAGCCAACGTAACACCGATATTAAAAAAGGCAGCAAATCCCTACCCAGTAACTATCGTCCAATTAGCTTAACCTCAGTTGTATGTAAAATGCTAGAAACGGTCATAAGAGACAGACTCGTAAATCACTTAGAGGAAAATAACATACTTAAAGATACTCAACACGGCTTTCGTAAAAAACGTTCCTGTTTAACAAACCTCTTAGACTTCTTCCACGATATCCTCAACCTCTACGATGAGAGTAAAGCTGTAGATATTATATACCTTGATTTTCAAAAGGCCTTTGACAAAGTTCCCCACAAACGTTTACTGCTAAAACTAAAAGCGCATGGAATACAAGACGGTGTGTTGAAATGGATAGAAAATTGGCTCAGCGACAGAAAGCAAAGAGTAGTCATAAACGGTAAGGCATCTAAATGGACCAATGTAAGTAGCGGGGTACCCCTGGTATCGGTACTAGGACCAATTTTCTTTCTAATTTACATCAACGACATAGATGAGGGTCTCACCTGTACAATCTCAAAATTTGCTGACGATACAAAAATTGCAAATAGCGTACTCTCAAAAGATCAAGTTGAGGATATGCAACACAATCTAGATAAATTGTCACATTGGGCCCAAATTTGGCAAATGAGTTTCAATGCGGATAAATGTAAAGTACTACATATCGGATACCTAAATGAGAAAGCAAACTATTCGATGAATGGCACTCAGCTTAAGAATGTAAACAGAGAAACCGATCTGGGAGTAACAATATCGAGTAACCTAAAACCGAGCCAACAATGTTCAGAAGTTGTTAAGAAGGCAAACAAAATAATTGGCTTTATAGGCAGATCATTTGAGCATAAATCCAAAGACGTAATCCTAACCCTTTACAATTCCTTAGTCCGCCCTCTTCTGGAAAACTGCGTTCAATGCTGGTGCCCTTATTACCAAAAAGACATAAACAAGCTAGAACGAGTTCAACGTAGAGTTACCAAAATGATACCTAGCCTAAAGAACAAACCATACGAAGAGCGAAGAGCGTCTTAGAGAATTAAATCTATTTCCTTTAACCCAGCGCAGATTAAGAGGTGACTTAATTCAAGTGTTCAAAATCATCAAAGGCATCTACAATATGAACTGTAGTAAGTACTTCACTATCGACCAATCTAATTACACGCGGGGAAACGGTTGCAAAATTATTGGTAAATCTTTTAACTCACACGAATCTAAGAATTTCTTCTTCAATCGAGTTGTCAACTTGTGGAATGGGCTTCCCCGAGACGTTATAGACTGCAGCACCGTTGATTCATTTAACCCATAATTAGCGGCGAGCAACATAAGTCGAGTTAAATAAAGCTGGACTATGTGGCGGCGCTCGACATAACTCGAGTGGCAATTTCAGCACGTAATGTGGCTGAGAGAGAGAGACACGTGGTGGCAGGAGACTAGCGAGCGTATGACTGCTCCAGACCACCGCGGCGAACCTACTGACACAAATCTCAGCTCCCTCCTCCCTCTCTCACTCGCTACATACTCAATTATGTACTGAAAGTACCGAATTACCTGCTTTTTGCACTCGCGTTGCACGGTTATTGCAAGAAAACTATCCATCATACAAGGATCGTTATGGTGTCATTCGAAAGCTCTGTTTATGCCCTTTCAGGGATAGGTACTTGTTTTACGTTCTGGGTCTTATTTAGGCATGAAAATGATCACGTAAACAGCCCTATTTTGGCTAAAAACACCCCGCTGTGCGGTACACATAAATATACCGCATAGGCCGCTCGTAAGGTGTTAAAGTCCGCCTAGACAAATATCTCGCATCAAACCCGCGACTGACTGCGTTTGTAAATGAATAACTTTATTTTATCCTCCCCTCAGTTACTAACCCATATGTCCCCTACTAACTTCCTAGTCCTGCCACGTTAGTGGAAGAGCAGTAGTTCCCTTTCCAATGTTCCCTTACCCACTATAAACCACTGTTTGGACACTTGATCCTCAGTGTTTTGGAGGACAAGCAGCCTAGAAGGGTCACTATATCTGTTGTTGCTTGATTTCCTTTGTACTCCTTTGTACTTTGTACACTCATATCCCTCCCTTATCAGCGATACACCAACATCCACTGCTCTTCCTTGTATTTGTTTCATGATTCCATCCATATATACAGTAGACAACCACGGGGACATCACACACTCCTGTTTCAACCCAACATTCAGGTCAAAGAACTCGCTCTGCTCATTCTCCACACCTAGTGCCGCCTTTGCACCCTCATACATGCTCTTCACTGCTTTCAGCAACTTGCCATCCACTCCATAAATATTCTAAGTACTTTCCGGATACCTTCTCTATCCACTCTGTCATGGGCCTTCTCCAACTCCATAAAGACAACATACACCTTGTTTGTTGCTTCTCCAGATATTTCTCCACAACACAATTCATGGTAAAAATCTGATCTACACATCCTCTTCCCTTCCTAAAAACCTCCCTGCTCGTCACCTATCCATTTCTCCGTTCTCACTCTCTCAATCACTACCCTACTGTACACCTTCCCTACTACGCTTAGAAGACATACAGTGTACGTACAGTTGGCTAAATAAGTCATGTCGCCGCTGTTATTACGCTTTGCTCTCTGTTTGGAGTATTAATGTCTGTTAGATGTTGAATAGGGTGTGCAAAGATAGGAACATGTTTGTATATCTCACTCAAAACGATACATTGATGCTTAGATAGTGTTGATACCAATTATTGATCGAAATATACTTGGTGCCGCGACATCACTTATTTGGGCAACTGTACTAACACATTGGCGTCAGCGCAGAAGTGATGTCAATGGCTAAAAGGAAAGCGAGACAGTAGTAGGGCTTCAGGAATCCCTACTAGACGGCGGCAATCCTGGGCACTGAATACTGGCCTATTGTGTGTGTCTGTGTGTGTGTGTGTGGGCCCCCCCCCCCCCCACACACACTGGGGGGGTGACCAGCCGTCACATATTATGGAGCATGAACGAGAATTATGGGGAGGTTTTTAGTTTCCTCCCTAGACCTTCATCAAACTTAAAATACTACCCCCAAGATCTCCCTTCAGATTAATGTGTAAATTTTTTCGGTAGAAAAATGTCCTGGCCACTGGCCGGTTCCTCTATATATACAGGCTCGCTATCGCTCGCCAGGAAAACATTGATACCTAAATGGCAGGGAAGGTCTTGAAAGTTACATAAATGGGGCGAAAGGTCTTAAAATCGCCAAACTAATGGGGCAAACGTCTTAGAATCTAAAACAGGAATGGGGCTAAACATGTGGGAGAAGGAGATTCAGAAACAAAACTCAAGTAAAAATCTCCCCTTAAGCAAAATTTGAGAATGGATGAAGAAGAAGAGTACACTCCTACTATCAGTGGCCAACAGACAAAGCTTGACAGTAGTAGGGCATCAGGAAACCCTATCAGACGGCAATCCTGGGCACTGAATACAGGCTTATTGGGGGGAAGCAACCGTCACATATTACACACGGGGATGGGGTATGGACGAGAATTAAGGTGAGGTTTTTAGTTTCTTCCCTATACCTCCATCACACTTTTAGAAAACACATCTTTTCTATTTGCGTTTCATCATAACAATAACGGCCGTACTAAACTCTTCGGTCGATTTTTTTCATTAAATATTTTCTATTTTCCTCCCTAGACCTCCATCAAACTAAACAAATAAAACAAAATATCCAATAGATCGCCCTTCGAGATTAATTGTTTTCATTTTGCGTCACATATTACACACGGGGATGGGGTATGGACGAAATTAATGGGGAGGTTTTTAGTTTCTTCCCTATACCCTGTTTCTTCTTATCTGTCGTTAAATTACACAGTTCCCATCAAGATTTCTCGGTTATATTGAAGATTGTGTAATGAAATATGATGCTAATTATATAAACTTTGTCTAATATGAAGCAGAGAGAGATATAGTAGATTCTTATTTTTCCGTTAGTTATCGAGACATCAGTTGATAAGAGATTCAATTTACCGTCAGATGAAATGAAACCGAGTATAGTCATCAGTCAGTCATATTAATATTCCCCTACCTGCAATATGGGTGGTTTTTAGTCCAGTGAGGCCCACTTCAATATTGATATCACTAGAACTGGTAAGACGCAGGTCTACTTTATAGACAAGCGCACATCAAGCTCACATACACACATTCCAATCAAACAAACGCAAGCAGTAAGCACACACAGTGGTACTCTATTTAATTCCCGTCCACTCACCAACTCTTTGCAATCTCTATCTTTTCGCCGCAATGTTGCGTCTCTCTCGCTATTCTATCACTACTACAATAATCAGTGTTCCTCAGAGCTTTCCCAGTGTATACCACCTCCTCTACGTAGGGTACGTGGTACCCGTCTTGCAACACAATCCCACCCCTACTCTGTGCAACTCTCCAACCCAAGAGTGAAAAGTTACTCAGCTCAGTCTTTCTTCTATTCAACATCCGAACTCTGGAACTCTCTCCCAGAATTAGTCTTTTTCTCCTTCTATGATTTAAATTGAATCAAACTCCCTTTGTCCAGGCATTTTGGTTCGAACGTCCCTTGGTTTTGGCCCTGTCACTCTTTCAACTCTGGGGGAGGCACTCGCTACAGGCAGTTCTGCCTTGTGTCTCCCTTACTCACATGAAAAAAATAATAAATCAACCAAAACATACTCTACAAAAAAGGACCAACACACACAAGCACACGAAGACACACACACAAACACACACACACACACACACACATAATTTACCACACGGCTGCCACTCTCTAGTAATTGCCACTCCCACTTTTTCCTTCAGGCCACAAACCGTTTCTTTTTATTTTTGCAGTGTCACCTCGGGTCAGTTAGCCATGGGGATAATTGAATCCGTTCAGTATTGCACTAAATGAAATCTTACAATTCACCTCTATATCCTAATAATGATCCTCACATCTTTTAATTCATTTATTAATAGTTTTTAATTTTCTCCCTAGACTTTCATCAAACTTAAAAACAACAACCCCTAGACTCCCTTTCAAGATAAATTCGTAAATTTGTTGGTAGAAAAATGTCCCGGCAGAAGGCCGGTTTCTCCTAAAACTACAGGCTTACTATCACTCGCCAGGAAAACAATCGGAACCTAAATGGCATAAAAGGTCTTGAAATCGCTAAACTATGGAACGAAAGTCTTAAAATCTTGAACATTAATAGGAATAAACATGAGAGAGAAGAGAGTCCAGAATTAACGGCCCATCTCCCCTTAAATGCAAATAATAGATTCTGAAACAGTATATGTGTATATCTCTCATTAACGCGTCATGGATATAGCCAACACCTTTTTCTGACACAGAATGATACACAGGTACACATGGAAAGTGGTGTGGACGATGGAGGATAAGGATAAGACAGTGGTGGAACGAAAGGCACTGATTGATTATATAATTATGTGTGGATGAACGAATGAAGAAATCTATGCTGGATGCTAGGGTGTATAGGGGTGTTGGAGGGGGTCTGTCTGACCATTATGTAGTAGTAGCTAAAATTAGGATACAAAATAAGTGGGTGAGGAGAGCTGGAGGGAGGTGAGAGGAGAGTGGAATGGCGATGAGGGTGGAGAGGCTGCAGGAGGAGGAAATCAGGGAGGAGTACAGGAGAGTAGTTGAAAGAAGACTAGGTCGGTTCGACCTGGAAGATATGGAGGAAGTGGAAGAGATGAGCAAGGTGTTTAAGGAAGAGATCTGTGCAGCATGTGAGGAGGTGTGTGAAGTAAGGAGAAGAGGGAGGGGAGTGAAAGGTACAGCATGGTGGACAGAAGAGGTAAAAATAGCTGTGGAAGACAAGAAGAAAGTGTATAGAGTGGTTGGGTAGTAGAGGGAATGAAGATTTGGAGAGTCAAAAAACGAACGAGGTACGTGAAGAGAAAGAGTGGTGAAGAGAGTAGTAAAGGAAAGTAAGAGAAGAGTAGATGAGGAATTTGGAAGGAATCTGAGTGTAAAGTGGAGGGAGTGTAAGAAACTGTTCTGGAAAGAAGTCAAGAAAGTTAGGGATGGTAGCAAGGGAAACAGTATGGGTGTGAAAGATAAGAATGGGGGAATGCTAGTCGAGAAGCAAGAGAGAGTCGAAAGATGGAGGGAGTACTTCAACGAGTTGCTAAATGTAAGGAATGAAGCGCCAGCAAACATAGTTGGATGGGGTATGGGTGAGAGAAGAAGAGAAGTAGTGGAGGAGGAGGTGGGGATCAGAAGGTCAGAAGTGTGGGAAGACATGAAAAGAATGAAGTTGGGGAAAGCATCAGGAACAGATGGAGTGAGTGGGGAAGGTTGAGGTATGTTGGTGAGATAGTAATCGAATGGGTATGGAAAATGTGCAAACTAGCATGGGAGAAGGGGAGTGCACCTGATGACTGGAAGACAGGCATAATAGTCCCTCTATATAAGGGTAAAGGGGAAAGAGGAGTGTGTGGTAACCACCGAGGAATATGTCTTTTAACCTGACAAGCGCGATATGACAGTAGGTGCTAGGGTAGTTATTTGTGCATTTCTAGCCCTGGATTCTGACAGAATTCGTTATATTTACAATATAAACCATTATTTGTTTTCGGTATGCTTTTATTTTACATATATGATGTATATATGAACCTTCAAGAGTGCTAAAATAAGTGGGAAAAGCATTTGGGTGGTGAAAAACGAAGATATTGGCCACCCGGTCATAATCTCAGGCGAGAGAGAGAGACAGGCAGCCTCCCCTCTCGCTGTCTGGGAGTCAACTGAGAAGAGCGGGGCGGTGTGTGCCGGTGTCTGGGTGTTGCATAACGATCTTTTATGCAACCCACTTGTGCTACATTATCGCGGGAGAGAAAAATAACCGATAAATGATGATAATAAGAGGAAAAATAGGTGATAATTGAGGTGGGGAGGGAGGGGGGAATAAGGTGGGGAAGGAGGGGAGGGGGGTGGGTGAGATTTACAGGGATGAGTACTGGAGGGGAATTATCTCACCTAGAGACAAATTCCTTTGTTTTGATAGGCCCTTTTTTTTTATGGAAGGCTTTTTTTATGGTCCTGCTTCCGTGAGGCCTATTGCGTTCCCTATAGGAAGCCTTCCGTGAGGCCTATCGCGCTTGCCGGGTTAAGCGTAGTAGGGAAGGTGTACAGTAGGGTAGTGATTGAGAGAAAGAGCGAGAACGATGGAATGGATAGGTGACAAGCAAGGTGGTTTTAGGAAGGGAAGAGGATGTGTAGATCAGATTTTTCCCCTGAATTATTGTGTTGTGGAGAAATATCTGGAGAAACAACAAAAGGTGTATTTTGCCTTTATGGATTTGGAGAAGGCCAATAACAGAGTGGCTAGAGAAGGTATGTGGAAACTACTTAGAATATACGGAGTAGATGGCAAGTTGCTGAAAGCAGTGAAGAGCATGTATGAGGATGAAAAGGCGGCACTATGTGTGGAGAATGAGCAGAGCGAGTTCTTTGACCTGAATGTTGGGTTGAAACAAGGGTGTGTGATGTCCCCGTGGTTATTTACTGAATATATGGATGGAGTCATGAAAAAAATACAAGGAAGAGCAGTGGATGTTGGTGTGTCGCTAATAAGGGAGGGAAATGAGTGGAAGCTACCTGTACTGTTGTTTGCTGATGATACAGTTCTGATGAGCGATAATGAATGGGAGTTGCAGGGTCTGGTAAATGAGTTTGGAACAGTGCGAAAAACGGAATCTGAAGGCAAATGTGGGGAAGAACAAGGTTATGGTCTTCGAAAGGGGTGTAGCCACAGAGTGTGAGGAGAAGTTGAACAGTCAGGCTATGGAGATTGTCAGCTCATTTAAGTATCTGGGAAGTGTGTTGAGTAAAGATGGGACTATTGATGAAGTGAGGGAGAGGGTGCAACAGGGGAAGAGGGTTGTAGGAACGTTGAAAGCAGTAACAAGAAATAGAGTGGTCAGTATGGAAGTGAAGAAGTCCTTGCATGACAGTGTGGTAATCCCGACACTAACTTACGGAAGCGAAGCATAGACGTTCCGTAAGAGACTCAGACCAAGAGTGAGAGCGGTGGAAATGAATTACTTGAGAAATGCGGGCAGAGTTACATGGAGGGATAGACAGACGAATGAGGAAGTAAGAAGGAGGTGTGGTGTGGAGGTAGATGTGCTGGAAAGTGTGAAAAGGAACAACTTGAGATGGTTCGGCCATATGGAACGTATGGAAAGCGAGAAAATTACTATGAGGGTGTTCGAGAGCAAGGTGGAAGGACAGAGAGGGAGAGGTGCACCGAAGGAGAGGTGGAAGGATGGAGTGAGGAAGTTTATGGATGAAGGCGGTGCTGGTTGGGAGGAGGGGCGTCGACTGACTGGGGACAGAGGTGCATGGGGGCGGTTTGTTCGTGGCCACCCCGGCGGTGATCACGGCGTCGGGCAATATATAGATAGATAGAACGCGTCATCGGTAAAAGTGTTTGGCGCTTGACGCAACACGGAAGCGACCACTCTAAGTTTTACTCCTGGCGGAATTTCGGTGTAAGTATCCTAGGTTCGAGTCCTTGGAGTGCCACATGTATTCCTTAATTTCTTTGATTTCATTAGTTGGGTATATTTTGCAAATTAATTGGTGGGTTGGTGAAAACAAACATGATTGTATACTCAAGGGCTTAGTTTAACTCCTACTGTACCGGCGACGTCCTTTTAACTTGATTCTGGCTACCATTAGATGATTTTATTCAGCTTCGATTCATTGACAGGCTTCTAACTATCTCACTTAACCTTTCTTACTACCATAGCTCCTTCTTAAACTGCACACAATCATCTAAATATAGCTAGAATAAAATTAAAATTACGTGGCCGGTACAGAAAGGGTTAAGAGATGTTTGTAAATCAGGGAATGAGAGAGAGAGAGAGAGAGATTCACGATTTAAGATATTCGTAGATCGATTATTATGGAGGAAAAAACCTAAAAATAGTTAGAGGAAATGTGTAGCAAACTGTCTAGTATTAAACATAGCACTTTATATACTTTATTTTGGGGGCAGGAGGCTAGGAATCCTCCTCCCTTTGCAAAATTCTCCTACTCAACGACATAGAGAAAGGGGCAAGGGAACGCGAATGTAGTTCCGAACCCTAATAATTGGACCTTTAAAAGTTTCTGTTCGGGCTCTGTCTCAAGTCAGCCACCCTCAGCAATGGGATATGTACCTCAGTACAAACTGTACATACATACATACTTTATATTATACTGTGCCAGTGACTCTCTCCATCTATCTCTCTTACACACACACACACAACACACACACATGTGAAAAGAGTTGAAATTAACACAGATATATGAAAAATATAGAGAGACAGTCAAACACCCGCCCCAAGGCAAAATAGAGAGGCGGATGGACTTCATCAGGTCACAGCCATCCGCCGTAATCGGTTTTCTGTTATAACTGTGGCAAACCGGCAATCTCTATAATACCTGGTGTAGAGTGTTTGTCCTAAAAGAAAAAGTAGTATAGTACTAATGAAATAGTCAAAATCAGGGGGTTGACAAATTCGGGAAGTCAATTTTGTAGTCAGAAGTAGAGTAGACAAAATCAGTTAGTTCAAATTGGGGAAGCCACATTTTGTTGTCGGATATCGAAGAAGAAATTCATTGACTACGTCAAAAAGTATTGAAACATATTTAGCATGAGATAAAGTGAGGTTGAGCTCTGGGAGGCAGGGGACGCTCAACCCCCACTCTGACTGGATCACACACACACATGCGCGGGCAACACAATTTCTGAAAGTATAATACGAAGAGAATTGTGAAACTCTTTGACTCTAAAATCCAATTTCCTTCCCTTTTAATTTTTCAGATGCTAAATCGGAATGCGTCATAGCATGAACTGAAAACCATTAAGAGGGGTCACCGTTTTGTTTTTATCTTTCTCTCCTTTTCTCTCTTTCCCTGGCTTGTATCCATTCGGCCCAATTCAGTCAACTGTTTTAAGACGTTTATCCCCATCCAGGTGTCGATTTCTTCCTGGCGAGCGGCAGCGAGCCAGCATTGTATGGAGAAATCCGGCTTCGCGGGAGAAGTTTTGCTATCGAAAAATTTACAAATTTAGCTTGTTGTCAAAACAAAAATATATATATGCTGGCTCGCTACCGCTCACCAGGAAATTATTGACACCTGGATGGGGGTAAACGTCTTAAAACAGTAGACTGAATGGGCCGATTGGATACAAGCCAAAGAAAGAGTGAGAGAAAGAGAAAACAAGCGAGGTGGGCTCCCTTAAAGCTGGTGTTTCATAAGTTTGTGAATATTGACAATTTCTGATATTGTGGGTATTTATATTCATAATTGAAATAAATTAATATTAAATGGTGCAATTTGAGGAAATATATATTTTTATGGTTGAATAATATATATTTTTATAAGTGAATAATACCAAAACATTCATTCTACGCATTTCATTTTCATGCGGATTAACTGAAATCAACCACTAAATTTCGTTGAGTGTCGGGTGGATGGGACTCGTCAGCCTTGGTCGGAAACCCATCTATCTAGGGGAGGTACTCTTCTATAAGTCTGGGTGGATAGGACTGGTTAGCCTTGGTCGGCAACCCGTCTAGAAGAGTAAACTTTATACATCAGGTTGGTGGATGGACTAGCCACCCACCACTGTTGAAAAAGAAAGTGCTATAAAGATACATGGATGGCCTGAGTAAAATCGTCTAATAGTAGCCAGAATAAAGTTAAAAGGACGGCGTTAGCACAGATGGGGTTAAAGGAAAGTCTTAGTTTGTTCGCTGGACCTACATCAAGCTTAAAATTACATCACCTTGACTTCCTTTCAAGATAAATGAGTAAATTGTTCGGTAGTTCCTCTAAAATTACAGGCTCGGTATCGCTCGCCAGGAGAAAATCGACACGTAAATGGTACGAAAGGTGTTTTAAAAATGACAGATATGGGGATCTATCTATTGCCTGACGCCGTGATCCCCGAAGGGGTGGCCACGAACGAACCGCCCCCATGCACCTCTGTCCCCAGTCAGTCGACGCCCCTCCCCCCAACCAGCACCGCCTTCGTTCATGTACTTCCTCACTCCATCCTTCCACCTCATATTCGGTCTACCTCTCCCCCTCTGTCCCTCCACCTCGCTCTCGTACACCCTCTTAGTCATTCTCTCGCTTTCCATACGTTCCATATGGCCGAACCATCTCAAGTTGTTCCTTTTCACACTTTCCAGCACATCTACCTCCACACCACACCTCCTTCTTACTTCCTCATTAGTCTGTCTATCCCTCCATGTAACTCCGCACGCACTCCTTAAGTAATTCATTTCCACTGCTCTCACTCTTGGTCTGAGTCTCTCAACCAACGTCCATGCTTCGCTTCCGTAAGTCAGTGTCGGGATTACCACACTGTCATGCAAGGACTTCTTCACTTCCATACTGACCACCCTATTTCTTGTTACTGCTTTTAGCGTTCCTACAACCCTCTTCCCCTGTTGTACCCTCTCCCGCACCTCTTCATCCATAGTCCCATCTTTACTCAACACACTGCCCAGATACTTAAAAGAGTTAACGATCTCCATAGCCTGACCGTTCAGCTTCACCTCACACTCTGTGACTTCACCCCTTTCGAAGACCATAACCTTGCTCTTCCCCGTATTTACCTTCAAATTCCGTTTTTCGCACACTGTTCCAAACTCATTTACCAGACCCTGCAACTCCCATTCATTATCACTCATCAGAACTGTATCATCCGCAAACAGCAGTATAGGTAGCTTCCACTCAATTCCCTCCCTTTTCAGCGATACACCAACATCCACTGCTCTTGATAGTATTTCTTTCATAACTCCATCCATATATACAGTAAACAACCACGGGGACATCACACACCCCTGTTTCAAACCAACATTCAGGTCAAAGAACTCGCTCTGCTCACTCTCCACACGTACTGCCGCCTTTGCACCCTCATACATGCTCTTCACTGCTTTCAGCAACTTGCCCTCTACTCCGTATATTCTAAGTACTTTCCACAAACCTTCTCTATCCACTCTGTCATAGGCCTTCTCCAAGTCCATAAAGGCAACATACACCTTTTGTTTCTTCTCCAGATACTTCTCCACAACACAATTCAGGGTAAAAATCTGATCTACACATCCTCTTCCCTTCCTAAAACCTCCCTGCTCGTCGCCTACCCATTTCTCCGTTCTCACTCTCACTCTCTCAATCACTACCCTACTGTATACCTTCCCTACTACGCTTAGAAGACATATTCCTCGGTGGTTACCACACACTCCTCTTTCCCCTTTGCCCTTATATAGGGGGACAAGAAAGTTCTTAAAACCGCCAAACTAATGAGACGAACGTTTTAAAACCAAAAAAAACCATAAGGGAGAAAGGGGTCCAGAACAAACTCCCTTAAGTGGAAATCTCCCCTTAACCTCACAGACATCCAGACAATGATATTTGTCACCAGTATTGGGACCATTAATTTGTTCCGTCACATGCAGCATATTAAATCAGGATATTGTTTGAATGTTGGAATATAAAATCCCTCGTCACTTCTATGAAAGCATCAACACGAGGAAAATATGTCGTTGTTCTGACCTGTTCTGATTAGTATATATATATATATATATATATATATATATATATATATATATATATATATATATATATATATATATATATATATATATATATATATATATGAGCTTATACTGCTGAACATGTTTCACAGATAGTAATAATAATATATGCCTGTCCTTCGGTTGATTTCGTTAGGGTAAATTACAACCAAAATCACTCCAGTAAAATCAAGTGAAGGATAGGAATGGTACGTAGTGCATTTGGTAAACAGAGCTCTCTTATGAAAAGCAAGCTACCCCTTGTTTGGCATTAATTAAGTAACACCCCGTTCTTAACATTAATTATCAATTACAAATCCCAATGCACTTGAATAAACTAATGAAAGCATATGGTCCTCCCGGGATTCGAACTCTGGACACCACACCCAGAACATAAGCATCTAAACCATTACACCACCAACAGAGTTCGCAGATCGCCCCTTGGACACGTCTGAGATGCAACTCACACGTAAAATAGTGTTTATAGATCCTTCAGTGACACAACTATCTGACCGTAACCACAATATTATTGTTAATTAAAATAATACTATACATAATTAATTAACAAATCATATATGTATATGATGTTTTCAATCATTAAACTATCCTCGTACAAAACTGTTAACATCTCATGTATGTTGCTAGTCACTTTCCTTTCAGAAATATTTGTTATTCTGGCCGTGTCTGGAACACAAATATAACTGACTAAGTCCATTGTCCACAACTCAAACTCTCAACTTCTGAAATTTTTGGCACACCAATATTTCACTCACGTTCTCTGTTGAGCACGATATTGCTGTGGATATTTGGCATTGTTTGGAGTTAAAGGGGGTCACCTGCTATTTTATTTTTCTTGGTTGTGTCCATTCGGCCCCATTCAGCCTACTGATTTAAGACATTTATCCCCATCGAGGTGTTGTTTTTTCCTGGCGAGCGATAGCGAACCAGCATTTTATGGGAAAATCCGGCTTCGCCGGAGAAATTTTTCTATCAACAAATTTACAAATTTAACCAGCTGTCTAACTCATTATCCAATATATGGTGGCTCGCTATCACTCGCCAGGTATAAATCGATTCCTGGATGAGGATAAACGTCTTAAAACAGCAATGTGAGTGGGGCCGAAAGGATACAACCCAGAGAGAGAAGAAAAGTAAGCACCCCCCTTTATGTAATTTTTTTCAGATAAGTACGTTAATGTTCGTGTTTCATATTATGTTTTGGGTCCTAGTCATGATTCTGATTAGTGTATTATCATTAGGTCAACTCTCTCTCTCTGTCTCGCTCTCTCTCTCTTTCTATCCTTTCCTTTAATTTTCCTTTTCTATTGGGTATGCCATCTCCACTAGAATTAAGTTCTGACCACATCGTTTGGATCGTAAAGTCTGTGTGGCCAGTGTATCTATGTAAATGTATGTAAGGTCTCTCGCACAAGTACAAACGCATGTACACACTTTAACTCCTGAAATTCAAGTAGGTTTGCGAAATTATCTTGGAATTGCCACATATTTCGTTTTTCACT
Source organism: Paralithodes platypus (assembly GCA_032716605.1). Taxonomy (NCBI): domain Eukaryota; kingdom Metazoa; phylum Arthropoda; class Malacostraca; order Decapoda; family Lithodidae; genus Paralithodes; species Paralithodes platypus. The sequence goes on from CM064566.1 coordinate 12,442,508, forward strand.
GTTCGGATTCGTATTAATCGTCAGCTAAATTCCAGTGCAGCTATTCTGAACCATAATGCAACCAATTTCGATATTCGCAGGCAATGTAAGAATTTATATTCTTATAATTAGATATACATACATTTCATGATAGCATAGGGAATATTGATAATTTGCATAGCGTTTTGTGACAACGAACAAACAATATCAATTAGTTTACAGCGAATTAGGTTAGGGTAGGCTAGGGCAAGGTAAGCTTTGGTTCAAGAAAAATATAAAATGCAATTCATTACTAAAATATAAAGGTAATTAGACTCATACATGATCATGCAACTTTTGTGTGTTATGCATTATTCACTATTCAGTATCTAGCTGGTCTCGCTAAGACTTCAGGGTTGTTTCAGTTGTATAACTATCTCCCTCAACCAATCTTTCCTTCATCCTATGACTTAAACTGCTTTAAACTTCGTGTGTCCATGCATTTTTACCCCAACGTCCATTGAATTTGGCCCTGTCACTCCTTTGGCTTTGGGGAGACACTCGTTACAGGTGACCTGCTTTTGTCTCCTCCATACACATTGAAACAAACTATATATCCAGTAAACACTAAGTAATACTACACCCACCGAGGCACATCAACATTCCTGCCTGTGTTTCTAATACCACACAATATATATACAGTAAACACTAAGTAATACTACACCCACCGAGGCACATCAACATTCCTGCCTGTGTTTCTACTACCACACAATATATATACAGTAAACACTAAGTAATACTACACCCCCCGAGGCACATCAACATTCCTGCCTGTGTTTCTACTACCACACAATATATATACAGTAAACACTAAGTAATACTACACCCACCGAGGCACACCGACATTCCTGCCTGTGTTTCTGCTACCACACAATATATATATATAGTAAACACTAAGTAATACTACACCCACCGAGGCACACCGACATTCCTGCCTGTGTTTCTGCTACCACACAATATATATATATAGTAAACACTAAGTAATACTACACCCACCGAGGCACACCGACATTCCTGCCTGTGTTTCTGCTACCACACAATATATATATAGTAAACACTAAGTAATACTACACTCACCGAGGCACACCGACATTCCTGCCTGTGTTTCTACTACCACACAATATATATACAGTAAACACTAAGTAATACTACACCCCCCGAGGCACATCAACATTCCTGCCTGTGTTTCTACTACCACACAATATATATACAGTAAACACTAAGTAATACTACACCCACCGAGGCACACCGACATTCCTGCCTGTGTTTCTGCTACCACACAATATATATATATAGTAAACACTAAGTAATACTACACCCACCGAGGCACACCGACATTCCTGCCTGTGTTTCTACTACCACACAATATATATATAGTAAACACCAAGTAATACTACACCCACCGAGGCACACCGACATTCCTGCCTGTGTTTCTGCTACCACAACATATACGTTGAGAACCACTGAGGGCCACAGGGGAGCTGAACAAGATGAGACCACTATCGGGTCATGTATTGGTTTTCCTTACTATTTCTCGGTTTCATATGTTCCTGCAATTTTAGGAGGAATCGGCCTTCGGATGGGATATTTTTTTTACTGAAAAATGTAAACAAATATTTTGAATGGGAGTCTAGCGGGTGATTTTTTAAGCTTGATGGAAGTCAGGGTAAGAAACTAAAAAATAATATTTAATACAAATAAAAACTGCCAAAATATAAACCTTATCCCCTTAAAGTACACTACAAAAAGTTATTTCATAAATTTAATACCAGGATTTGCATGTGTTATAATTATACTGGATTATTTCTACGCACTAGACCATAAGTCTGTTGCGTTCGGAGTTGACTGGTCATTGATTTGAGGACCTAATAACCGATGTGCGAGAATAAATGGCGGGTTTACTGAAGAAAGCTGTTTTTCCGTTCACTCTAGATTTAATTCAATCTGGGAAAATTTCCATTGCCGACAAATACTAAGTTACAGTATGGCTTTGCTGGTTTTTGTATATATTGTTTTTAATAAATGAATTTGAGTGGATATAAAATGTATTGAAATGCATTGTTCTCTGCTTGTGTGGCGCTTGTGGCGCTTTAACCTTAGACTGTACCGGCGACGTCTGCCACATTATATTCTTACTATATTTAGACGATTGTGTGAAGCTTAACCCCTTCACACTCATATGACGCAGAGGTTGCCAGATTAGCAATAAGAAATAGAGTTCTCTCACTCTTATAATTACCTCTCCAAAATTTGTTTTCTGCCCACAGCTAACTCAAAGACAACTGCAGAGGTTGAAGTAACTAAACTAAAGGTTTCTAAATACCCCTGATGGTAACAAAGGCTTTAAGGTATCCCTAATAGGCTCAAAGTCGCGTCATATGTCGGAGAGGATTAAGGGGAGGCAGACCGTTTTCTGGACCCCCTTCTCCCCAATGCTTAGCCCCAATAACTTCGAGATTATAAGACGTTAGGCCCATTAGTTTGGCGATTTTAACACCTTTCGCCCCATTTCGTTGTCAATTTTAAGACCTTTCGTGCCATTTAGGTGTCGACTATTTCCTGGCGAGCGATAGTGAGCCTGCAATTTTAAGAGGAATCGGCCTTCGGCCGGGACATTTTTCTACCGAAAAATGTACAAATTTATCTAGTTTTTTGTTCTTCTAAGCTTCATGTAGTCTAGGGAGGAAACTAAACAAATAAATGAATAGACCAAACAAACGGTCTGCCTCCCCTTAAGAAGGATGTGCGGTAGTAAAAAGGATTAAGTGAGATAGTTTGAAGCCTGTTTATTGCAGGAGGACCTATATAAATTGAATAAAATCCTCTAATAGTAGCCAAAATAAAATGAACAGGTCGGCATCGGTAATGACAGTGTTAATGCTTTACCAACCTTATGATCGGGTGTGTGACTGATTTACCAGATCATACACTTGGGCCCAAAACAATATATAAAACAAAAATAAATAAATATATAATGATATTATAGGTGGTGCCAACGAACTTGACGATTATCTCGATCCCTGACCTCTTCATAACTCAAAAGAACCTTGAGCAAACTGGCTGTAAATTTCCACACCTATTTCCTGGTGGACTCTTCCCAAATGATAGAAATGTCAGCCTTATTGCTTGCATTCATTTTGAGTTATAAGAAGTTAAGGGGTCCAGATAATTGTCAAGTTCGTTGACGCTACCTATAATAATACTAATCTATCTATCTATCTATCTATTGCCTGACGCCGCGATCCCCGAAGGGGTGGCCACGAACGAACCGCCCCCATGCACCTCTGTCCCCAGTCAGTCGACGCCCCTCCCCCCACACCAGCGCCGCCTTCGTTCATGTACTTCCTCACTCCATCCTTCCACCTCATATTCGGTCTACCTCTCCCTCTCTGTCCCTCCACATCGCTCTCTTACACCCTCTTAGTCATTCTCTCGCTTTCCATACGTTCCATATGGCCGAACCATCTCAAGTTGTTCCTTTTCACACTTTCCAGCACATCTACCTCCACACCACACCTCCTTCTTACTTCCTCATTAGTCTGTCTATCCCTCCATGTAACTCCGCACGCACTCCTTAAGTAATTCATTTCCACTGCTCTCACTCTTGGTCTGAGTCTCTCAACCAACGTCCATGCTTCGCTTCCGTAAGTCAGTGTCGGGATTACCATACTGTCATGCAAGGACTTCTTCACTTCCATACTGACCACCCTATTTCTTGTTACTGCTTTTAGCGTTCCTACAACCCTCTTCCCCTGTTGTACCCTCTCCCGAACTTCTTCATCCATAGTTCCATCTTTTCTCAACACACTGCCCAGATACTTAAAAAGAGTTGACGATCTCCATAGCCTGACCGTTCAGCTTCACCTCACACTCTGTGACTTCACCCCCTTCGAAGACCATAACCTTGCTCTACCCCGCATTTACCTTCAAATTCCGTTTTTCGCACACTGTTCCAAACTCATTTACCAGATCCTGCAACTCCCATTCATTATCACTCATCATACTAATAATACTAATATTAATAAAAATAAATAATATCAGTTCACAAAATGCGTTCAGTATTATAACACCATGGCGAAGGATAAGGAGACACACACACACACACACACACACACACACACACACACACACACACACACACACACACACACACACACACACCAGCCCTCAAAATCAGCACATGTTCAGACAACGTGTGACAGACATCTTTGGATTTACCCATCACAGAGAGGCCTACCTAGCTCATTTTCCTAGTTTTAAGGGGGGTAGTGCTTGTTTTGTTGGTCTATGTATTTATTTATTAACAATATGTTTTAGATTCCTCGCTAGACCTCCATCAAGCTTAAAAGAAAACACCCCCTAGACCACCTTTCAAGATAAATTTGTACATTTTTTGGCTCTCCAGGAAACAATCGACACCTAAATGGCACGAATGTTCTAAATATTGACAAAGAAATGGGGCGAAAAATCACCAAAGCACCAAACTAACGGAAAGAACGCATCAAAATCCCAAAACTAGTACGCTAAACACGAGGTAGAAGGGGGTCCACAAAAAGCGACTACCTCCCCCTTAAGTTCAGCAACATTATCTGGTTTGTGTACAGTTGTAAAGAGTTGAAGTATAGACGGTGTGTGGGTCAGTGTTGCCAATTTAGCTACTTTCCCGCTAGATTTAGAGGTATTTACTTCAATAGAGGTCCATTTTTACATCTAGCACATCAATTCTAGTGATATTATGGAGACTTGAGCCATTGCAGTGTGATATTCTTGAGATTGTGGCTTTATTTTAGCGATTTTCGGCTTATGTTTACTATCTAGCGGATTTGATTTGGCAACTTTGGTGAGGGTATATGACTAGAAAGAATATTCTCAACTATTTCTTTATAGTAGCTGTTGTTTTTTGTCTATTAATTCATGTATCCATGTATTTCTTAGTTTCCTCGCTAGACCTAGATCAAGTTTTATAAAAACACCCCCTTAGACCCCACTTCAAGATAAATGTGTACATTTTTCGCTAGAAAAATGTCCCGGGCAAAGGCCGGTTACTCTTAAAATTACAGGCTCGCTATCGCTCGCCAGGAAAAAAATAGACACCTAAATAGCACGAAAGGTCTTAAATTTTACAACGAAATGCGGCGAAAGGTATTAAAATCGCCAAACTAATGGGCCGAATGTCATAAATCTGAAAACTAATAGGGCTAAGCATGAGGAAGAAGGATGACCAGAAAAACGAACCATCCCCCTTACAGGTGTGGGTGGAACCACCCGACACATGCCAACAGTATTCGATACATGGGCGCACAGTACCCCTATACAGTACTTGATACATGGGCGCACAGTACCCCTATACAGTACTCGATACATGGGCGCACAGTACCCCTATACAGTTTTGAAGAACAAAAAAACAAAAATAGAAGTTCCCACCCCTCTCCCATTCTTAACCATTTCACGCATTTATGACGCAGAGGTTGCCAGATTAGCAATCATAAATAGAGTTCTCTCACTCTTATAATTACCTCTCCAAAATTAGTTTTCTGCCCAAAGCTAACTACAAAGACAACTGCAAGTTTGAAGTAACTAAACTAAAGGTTTCTAAATACCCCTGATGGTAACAAAGGCTCAACATCGCGTCATATGTTTGAAAGGGTTAAGTAAGCCATTTTAGATTTACAGAAGAGTGACCATTACTTGCAATACTGCATGTCCACAAACATTTCAGTAATGTGAGCAGGTTTCCTTCTATTTTTTTTTTTTTTTTTAAGTATACAGTGCCCTGTAGCAATCACTCAAGGAATTAATTAACCCCAACAGTACCGGTGACGTCCTTTTCATTATATTCTGGCAACTATTAGACGATTGTATTCTGTCTAGGAAGGACGTCTACCAATTAGAGGGCTACAAACTATCTCAATTAATCCTTTTAGCTACCACATATCCTTCCTGAGCTTCATAAAATCGTCTAAATGTAGCTGAAATCAATTAGAAAAAGACTCGCTGGTACTGTATGTGTTAAAATATAACACTTGAAAACGAACTCAAAAGTTACTGTTAACATTAATATAACGAACTCAAAAGTTACTGTTAACATTAATATAACGAACTCATTAAAATATAAAACTATCGAAATTAACATTAATAACTATAACCACATCAATGTGTGTTATTCCGTGCAGTATTATTTGAGATAATACAATACTTTAACCAAATTTATTAATTCCACTACCAACACCAACCACCTCCCAATGCAATTAATGAAAGCATGTAATCCTACTGGGATTCGAACCTGGATTGCCACATACAGGTCTTAAACACTCTAAGCATTACACCATCAAGTTATTTCAAAATGTGTGTGCGTGTGAAGTGAATAACCAAAAACACCCACACACGCACACACACCCACACCCACACAGCAACCTCATAGACTATTGATTTCCAATATCCTGGCATCCACCGCAGGCTCCATATCCATTTGTTTTCCATCCACTATGTAAATTTACTGTCTCTGCTTTTGACCTTTCTCTCAGACCTTTCACATATACAGTATACTGTAAATAGTTTTGTTTTAATTTTTGTCCCAATATCTTTTGTAATCAACTATATTCATGCCGTCTGTGTTAATGTTTTCAAATAATGGAATAGAAGGAGAATGGAGGAAAACCAGGAGAGGAAGGCTAAAGAGGAAAATTATTTTCAACATCGTTCATAACACCAACAACCACCCAAATCAAAATAAAGAAAGCATGCGATTCTCTCAGGATTGGAACCCGGGACACCACATACAGAATCTACACGCTCTAACAATGAAAGACGAGAATAACATCGTAGTGGTATTGATGTCTGCAAGGGAAGAGGTAATGATCAGAAAGGAATGGGTGGAGAATGATGGAAGGGGACATCAGACAGAGAAGAGGATGGGAAAAGGAGATAGCGATTGCAGGAGAGAATGAGGGAAGCAAAGGACAAAATAAGGAAAGAGGAGAATAAATGCACACAATTTCATACGAATACACATACACACACACCCACACACATATTCCATAAATGTACACAATTTCATACGAATACACATACACACACACCCACACACATATTCCATAAATGTACACAATTTCATACAGACACACACACACACACCCACACACATATTCCATAAATGTACACAATTTCATACAGACACACACACCCATATTCCATAAATGTACACAATTTCATACAGACACACACACACACCCACACACATATTCCATAAATGTACACAATTTCATACAGACACACACACACACTTGAGGCATTTGCGAGTGTACACATTATCAGTTGCACACGGTACCATATTGCTCAGGAGCACGACACACATTTATAAACAGGAATGTTGCAAAATTCAACATGTGTTGCATTGTAATATTGCATTATACTAAACACACACAGAAGCGTAATTCTTTCTCTCTCTCTCTTTCTCTCTCTCTCTCTCTCTCTCTCTCTCTCTCTCTCTCTCTCTCTCTCTCTCTCTCTCTCTCTCTCTCTCTCTCTCTCTCTCCTCTCTCTCTCTCTCTCTCTCTCTCTCTCTCTCTCTATCTCTCTCTCTCTCTCTCTCTCTCTCTCTCTCTCTCTCTCTCTCGCTCTCTCTCTCTCTCTCTCTCTCTCTCTCTCTCTCTCTCTCTCTCTCTCTCTCTCTCTCTCTCTCTCTCTCTCTCTCTCTCTCTTTCTCTCGTCTGAATCATACTGGCTTATAGGGTGGAACCAATTGTCCATGTGGAGAGTATGAGAATAAGGACTAGATATTAAACAAGGTGGAGGAGTGTAAAGTTTAACCCTTTTTGTAACGGTGACGTAATCTATATTTTATTCTGGCTAAACTTAGACGATTGTGTGCAGCTTAAAAAGGATCTGTGGTAGTAAAAAGGGTTAAATGAGATAGTTCGAAGCCTGTTAATTACTGGAGGCTCCTCTTAACACTGAATAATATCGTCTAATAGTTGCCAACATATATTAAAAAGAAGTGTGTGTGTGTGTATAATTCTGTTATGATAGGATTGCCACACTTATTCTACCCATTTCAATTATCGTTACCTTTATGTAAAAACTGTCTTTACTTTTGCACCGAGCTAATATCCAAAATGTGTATTACCTTAGTAATACTAATCGTGCTCCTTTTTAAAATTAAAATTTATTTCCGATTTACTAATTTATAATGTTTAATATTGGATGATAATTGCTTAAAGGGGGATGGGTGTATTCATTTGCTCATATATACAGTATATACCGTATACTGTATATATTGTTATATATATATTTTTTTTTACTTTCCTTCCTAGACCACCATCAAGCTTAAACAAAAATCACACACCCCAAGACCCACCAAGATAAATATGTAAATTTTTCGATAGAAACATTTCCCGGCCGCAGGCCGGTTCCCCTTAAATAACAGGCTCGCTATCACTCGCCAGGAACAAATCGACACCTAAATGATACGAAAAGTCTTAATATTGACAACAAAATGGGGTGAAAAGTCGCAAAATCGCCAAACAAATGGAACGAACCCCTTAAAACTTCAAAACTAATATGCTAAACATGAGGGAGAAGTGGTCTCAGAAAGGCCCTATAAGCTAACTGGGATAATACTTGAATCCAAATGTGTAAGAGTAATATGTTTCTCTATAAACTTACATTGACCGGTTGTTACGTTTTACAAATGGTATCTTTATATTTTCCTCCCTAGACATCCATCAACCTAAAAAAAAACACTGCCCCATGACCGTCCTTCCAGATAAATTTGTACATTTTTCGATAGAGAAATGTGTTGGTGGTGTAATGGTTTAGATGCTTATTTTTCTGGGTGTGGTGTCCGATTTCAAATCCCGGGAGGATCATATGCCATCATTAATTTATTCAAGTGCATTGGGGTTTTGTAATGGAGGATTAATGTTAAGAACGGCGTGTTCCTTAACCCTTTCAAGCTCCAATACGCGTTTCTGTTCTGTTTCTGGCTACTATTAGACGATTTTATTCAGATTAGGAAGGGTATATGGAAGTCAAAGGGTTGATTGAGATAGTATTTACCCTATTAATACCCACAGATACTTCCTAAGCTGCATACAATTGTCTAATGATAGCCAAAATAAACTGCTAAAACGCGCCAGAGCTTCAAAGGGTTAATACCTTAAGAGGAGATGGGCCGGTTTTCTGGACCACTTTCTCCCTCGTGTTTAGCCCCATTAGTTTTCAGATGTTATAATGTTTGCCCCATTAGTTCGTCAATTGTAATACCTTTCGCCCCATTTCTTCGTCAATATTTAAACCTTTCGTGCTATTTAGGTGTCAATTTTTTCCCTGCCGAACGATAGTGAGCCTGTAATGTTGGAAGAACCGGCCTTCGGCCGGGAAATTTTTCAACCAAAAAATGTACAAATATATCTAGAAGGGGATCTAATGGATGTGTTTTTTAATTTTATGGAGGTATAGGGAGGAAACAAGAAAAATAATGAATACATGCAAAAATCGCCCAACAAGTTAACCAACCCCCCCTAATATACCCCATGCATTACATCAACCCGTGTTTAAGCTTGTGGAGGTCTAGAGAGCAAAGTAAAACATCACCCATTAACCCGTTCAGTACCAGGGACGTCATTTTCATCATATTCTGGCAACTATTAGACGATTTTAATCAGCTTAGGAAGGACCTCTAGTATTTATAAGGCTTTGAACTATCTCAATTAACCTTTCAAACTACCACAGAACCTTCCCAAGCTGCATAAAATCATCTAAATACAGCTAAAACAAAATACAACACACGTCGCTGGTACAGGAAGGGTTAAGTATAACCTGTGATATATAAAGGGTGTATGGCCTAAACAGTAGATAATAATGAAGGGGAGATGGGCCGGTTTTCTGGACCACTTTCTCCCTCGTGTTTAGCCGCATTAGTTTTCAGATGCTAGGATGTTTTTTTTTTTTTTTTTTTTTTTTTTTTTCTATGTGATTGAGGGAGGCAAAAGGCATAACTGCCTATAGCGAGTGCCTCCCCCATAGTTGAAAGAGTGACAAGGGACGTTCGAGCCAAAATGCCTGGACACACGGAGTTTGAAGCAATTTAAGTCATAGGAAGAGGGAAAGACTGATTCTGGGAGAGAGTTCCAGAGCTCAGCTGTTGAGTAGAAGAAAGTTTGAGAGTAACGTTTCACTCTTGGGTTGGAGAGTTGCACAGAGTAGGGGTGGGATTGAGTTGCAAGACGGGTACCACGTGCTCTACGTAAAGAAGGTGGTATGCACTGGGATAGCTCTGAGGAACACTGATTATTATAGTAGCGATAGAATAGCGAGAGAGATGCAACATTGCGGCGGAGAGAGGAGAGATTGCAGAGAGTTGGTGAGTGGACGGGAGTTTAATAATACGAAAGGCCTTCCTTTCAACTTTGTCTAGAGAGCGGTGTGAGAGGAACCTCCCCACACATGTGAACAATACTCAATACAAGGGCGCACTATGCCCCTGTACAGAGCAAGAAGCTGTGCAGGGGAAAAGAACCCCCTAAGGCGGTTGAGCACACCCAGCTTCTGGGAGGCTGCCTTAGCAAGACTGGTAATATGGTCCTTCCAAATGAGAGCAGAAGAAAAAGAGACACCAAGAATATTGAGAGAAGATGAAGGGTTGATTTTTGTATTGCTGAAGAATAAGGGATAGTCCGCTGGGAGATCCTGACGGGTAGATAGATGGAGAAATTGGGTTTTGGAAGCATTAAAGTTAACAAGGTTTTCTCTGCCCCAATTGGAAATAGTATATAGATCAGAATTTAAGAGTTCTATGGCTTCATTACGTTTGTCGTTGAGGGATTGCTGGCTGGGGCGTTCTGAAAACCTAATGGAGTAGTGTAAGGTTGAGTCGTCTGCGTATGAATGGATGGGAATTAAGGTACAGTTAAGGAGATCATTTATACAAATTAGAAAGAGAATAGGAGATAGGACAGTTTGCCCCATTAGTTAGTAGATTTTAAGACCTTTCGCCCCATTTCTTAGTCAATATTGACCTTTCGTGCTATTTAGGTGTTAATTTTTTCCCTGGCGAACGGTAGTGAGCCTGTAATGTTAGAAGAACCGGCCTTCGGCCCGGACATTTTTCTACCGCAAAATGTACAAATTAATCTAGAAGGGGGATCTAATGGATGTTTTTTTTATTTTTTTTATGGAAGTCTAGGGAGGAAACTAGAAAAATAATGAATACAAGCAAAAATTGCCCAAAAAGTGAACCATCCCCCCTTAAAACAAAACAAGGTTAGTGTGTTTATTATCACTTGCACCTCCGTGATCAAGGCAACACCAAGAAAGCGCAATTTTTGGCTGGCCGAAATCTAAAATCGGATGTCAGATGCGATAACGAACGGAAACGTCTGGTGTCGAAGGAGAAAAATTGAGTTACGGGTGAAAAGAAAGTGTGGAACCGATTCTGCTGTTGGCCGAAGAGATAGAGAGAGCGAGCGAGCGAGAGCGGGAGCTGGAGAGAGCGAGAGAGAGAGAGAGAGTAGAGAGAGAGTAGAGAGAGAGTAGAGAGAGAGTAGAGAGAGAGCGAGAGAGAGCGTGTGTGTGCTTTTATGATAGGTTTGCCACACATATCGACCCATATCAATTATCGTTACCTCTATGCAAAAACTGCCAATACTTGTGCACCGAGCTAATATCCAAAATTGTTATTACCTTAAGCCGGTATCACACGAGCGCATTTTCCCTCAACATTTATCCCCAATACTGGTCTGGCAGCTTATGAGGTCAACATTCAAAACATTATGGCCACCTAAATTCATCTACCAACAGTCTTCCGATACCTGTGCTAAGTTTGCCAGAATAATGCTGATCATCGAATGTTGACTATAAGAGCTCTCGTGTGATACCAGCTTAAGGGGGTAGTACTCGCTTTTTCTGGACCCCCTTTCCCCTCATGTTTAGCATATTAGTTTTGAAGTTTTAAAACGTTCGTTCCGTTAGTTTGGCGATATTGAAACCTTTAGCCTCAATTTGTTGTCAATATTAAGACCTTTCGTGCCTTTTAGGTGTCGATTTTTTCCTGGCAAGCGATAGCGAGCCTTATAATTTTAAAAGGAACCGGCCATCGGCCATTCGGACATTTGTCTACCGAAAAATGTACAAATTTATCTTGAGAGGGGGTCTAGGGTGTGTTTTTCTAAGCTTAAATGAGGTCTAGCGATAAACTCAAAAATAAATAAATAAATAAATATAGACCAAAAACCAAGCACTACCACAGTTGCTCGCGCGTTTGGGGCTAGCAACACGTATTATGAAAAACATGCATCCTCCTTCATTCACTGTCCCCCCCCTTCACTCACTCAACCCCACAATTTGCCGGAGGATAACAGGTTTTTCACAATACGTAGACGGAGGTCTTTTTAAAAAAAAAAAAAAAAGCACTACCCCCTTAAGTGCCACGAAACGCGGATGTCACGAAAGTATTGGGCGAAAAAGGACGTGGATTTTACCAATAGGAAGAATTTTGATAGGAAGTTAGTGAAGGGATATGGTGGATTTTCCCATAGTCCATTTAACCCCTTCTGTACCAGCGAGTGAGATACTTTATTCAAGCTATAATTAGACGATTTTGTTTAGCTTAAAAAAGGCCTCAAACTATTAACAGGCTACGAACTATCTCCCTTAACCCTTTTCATTACCACAGCTCCTTCTTAAACTGCACAAAGTCGTCTAAATATAGCTAAAAGATAATTAAACAGACGTCGCCGGTACAGAAGGGGTAAATTTCAGCTAAAGGCAAATTTAAGGGGGTAGTGCTTGATTTTGGAGTAGATATTTATTTATTAACTTTATTTTTTAGTTTCTTCGCTAGACCTCAATCAAGCTTTAAAAAACACCCCTAGACCCCCTTTCAAGATAAAATTTTACCATTTTTCGGTAGAAAAATGTTCCGGCCGAAGGCCGGTTCTTCCTAAAATTAAAGGCTCGCTATCGCTCGCCAGGAAAAAATCTATACCTAAATGACACGAAAGGTCCTAGTATTTACAAAAAGAATGGGGCGAGAGGTTTTAAAATCGCCACACTAGCGAAAGGAACGTCTTAAAATCACAAAACAAATATGCTAAACATGAGGAAGAAGGGGGTCCAGAAAAAAAGAGTACTACCCCCTTAATCTCTCAGCAACTAAATGATCGATACTAAATGGACAAATATGAATCTACTATTTCTATATCATAATATCTATGTCAAATGTTCATCATCAACAATATATTTTGGTTTAGAAATCGTCGTAATAGTTGAGTAAGGGGAGATGGGTCGTTTGTTTTGATTTCCCCTTCTCCCTCATGTTTCGCCCCTTTTGCTTTCAGATTTTAAGATGTTTGCCCCATTAGTGTGTCGATTTTAATACCTTTCGACCCCTTTTCTTGTCAATATTAAGACCTTTCGCCCCATTTCTTTGTCAATATTAAGACCTTCCGTGATATTGAGGTGTCGATTGTTTTCCTGGCGAACGATAGTGAGCCTGTGATTTTGGAAGAACCATACTTTGGCCGGGACATTTTTCTACCGAAAAATTTACAAATTAATCGGGAGAAGGGATCTAATGAATGTTTGTTTTAGCTTGATGGAGGTCTAGGGAGGAAACTAAAAAGTACAAAATAAAACTATACAAAAATGAGCAAATAAATAAGCTCATCCCCCTTAAACCAGATGGAAAAGTGGCAATTTACCCTCATCTGGGAAAATATTAGACTATACAGTATATTATGGTGGAGTTAAGAGAGTACAATTATATATCCAGTATATTATGGTGGAGTTAAGAGAGTACAATTATATATCCAGTATATTATGGTGGAGTTAAGAGAGTACAATATATATACAGTATATTATGGTGGAGTTAAGAGAGTACAATTATATATACAGTATATTATGGTGGAGTTAAGAGAGTACAATTATATATACAGTATATTATGGTGGAGTTAAGAGAGTACAATTATATATACAGTATATTATGGTGGAGTTAAGAGAGTACAATTATATATCCAGTATATTATGGTGGAGTTAAGAGAGTACAATTATATATACAGTATATTATGGTGGAGTTAAGAGAGTACAATTATATATACAGTATATTATGGTGGAGTTAAGAGAGTACAATTATATATACAGTATATTATGGTGGAGTTAAGAGAGTACAATTATATACAGTATATTATGGTGGAGTTAAGAGAGTACAATTATATATCCAGTATATTATGGTGGAGTTAAGAGAGTACAATTATATATACAGTATATTATGGTGGAGTTAAGAGAGTACAATTATATATACAGTATATTATGGTGGAGTTAAGAGAGTACAATTATATATACAGTATATTATGGTGGAGTTAAGAGAGTACAATTATATACAGTATATTATGGTGGAGTTAAGAGAGTACAATTATATATCCCGTATATTATGGTGGAGTTAAGAGAGTACCATTATATATCCAGTATATTATGGTGGAGTTAAGAGAGTACAATTATATATACAGTATATTATGGTGGAGTTAAGAGAGTACAATTATATATACAGTATATTATGGTGGAGTTAAGAGAGTACAATTATATATACAGTATATTATGGTGGAGTTAAGAGAGTACAATTATATATACAGTATATTATGGTGGAGTTAAGAGAGTACAATTATATATCCAGTATATTATGGTGGAGTTAAGAGAGTACAATTATATATACAGTATATTATGGTGGAGTTAAGAGAGTACAATTATATATCCAGTATATTATGGTGGAGTTAAGAGAGTACAATTATATATACAGTATATTATGGTGGAGTTAAGAGAGTACAATTATATATACAGTATATTATGGTGGAGTTAAGAGAGTACAATTATATATACAGTATATTATGGTGGAGTTAAGAGAGTACAATATATATACAGTATATTATGGTGGAGTTAAGAGAGTACAATTATATATCCAGTATTATGGTGGAGTTAAGAGAGTACAATTATATATACAGTATATTATGGTGGAGTTAAGAGAGTACAATTATATATACAGTATATTATGGTGGAGTTAAGAGAGTACAATTATATATACGTATATTATGGTGGAGTTAAGAGAGTACAATTATATATACAGTATATTATGGTGGAGTTAAGAGAGTACAATTATATATACAGTATATTATGGTGGAGTTAAGAGAGTACAATTATATATCCAGTATATTATGGTGGAGTTAAGAGAGTACAATTATATATACAGTATATTATGGTGGAGTTAAGAGAGTACAATTATATATACAGTATATTATGGTGGAGTTAAGAGAGTACAATTATATATACAGTATATTATGGTGGAGTTAAGAGAGTACAATTATATATACAGTATATTATGGTGGAGTTAAGAGAGTACAATTATATACAGTATATTATGGTGGAGTTAAGAGAGTACAATTATATACAGTATATTATGGTGGAGTTAAGAGAGTACAATTATATATACAGTATATTATGGTGGAGTTAGGAGAGTACAATTATATATACAGTATATATCAACAGACTGATCCTGGCTGCCCCCGAGACGGTCGTCCAGACCTTGCCTTCACGGCCAGGGAGAGTTTTTGAGAGAACTTCCCCTACCGGTGCGAGGGATCGAACCCCCGACGCCAGAGCTAGCGCTCCCAATACAGTGTACTAAGCGCGCTCGGCCACCATAACCGTGCGTCTGTGTGTAAGGGAACGATAGTAATAAATCTCTTTGGGAACATCTATCACACAAAACTGCCCCACAAGACATGCTCTGAAGAGAATTTGCAGCCTTTTCACGTTCATCATAATTACCGCCGACTCCAACCTTGTATGATCATTATTAAACCCTTAAGGGGGTACTGCTTGGTTTTGGTAGATATATTTATCTATTAATTTATTTTTGAGTGTCCTCGCTAGACCTCCATCAAGCTTAGACAAAAAAAACTAGACCCCCTTTCAAGATAAATCTGTACATTTTTCGATAGAAAAATGTCCCGGCCGAAGGCCGCTTCCTTCTAAAATTAGAGGCTATCGCTTGCTAGGAAGAAATCGACACCTAAAGGGCACGGAAGGTCTTAATATTTACAACATGAGGAGAAAGGTCTCAAAATAGCCAAACTAACGTAACGAAAGTCTTAAAACTTCGAAATTAATATGCTAAACATGAGGGAGAAGGGGGTCCAGAAAAAACAAGTAGTACCCCCTTAATATGAGTCTAAACCATGCAAGCACTTTTAAATGTATTAACCCTTGCAAGATCCAAAACGCATTTCTTCTTTTACTTTCTGGCTATTATTAGACGATTTTATTCAGATTAGGAAGGGTATATGGAAGCCATAAGGTTAATTGGGATAGTCTTTACCTATATAATTCCCACAGGTTCCTCGTAAACTGTCTAAAACCGTCTAATGATAGCCAGAATAAACAGTCAAAACGCGTCATGATCCTCAAAGGGTTAAAACCAAACAACTCACATCCTCTAAAATTTTCTGTAATTATCAGGTGGCAATTTTTATTTTTTTTAAAGCAGCCTAGTAAGGACCAGTAGGCCTGTTGTTGCTTGCCTTCCTTTGTATTCCTTTGTATCTCATTATCTCCCTTTCTAACTCTTCGCCTTTCCTTCTCAAGTATTCCGTAGTCATATATTTGTTTGGGGCTGGTTACAATATTAAGGCGAGAGATGGGTCGTTTGTCTAGAACTCTAGATCCTTCTCCCTCATGTTTAGCCCCATTAGTTTTCAAATTTTAATATGTTTGCCCCATTAGTTTGTCGATTTTAAGACCTTTCACCTAATTTTGTTAATATTAAGACCTTTCGTGCTATTTAGGTGTCAATCTTTATCCTGGCGAACGATAGTGAACCTGTAATTTTGGAAGAACCTGCCTTTGGCCGGGAAATTTTTCTACCGAAAAATGTACAAATTAATCTAGAAGGGGGATCTAATGAATGATTGTTTAAGTTTGATGGAGGTCCAGGGAGGAAACTATAGACAAATATACAATAAATACATAAATGAGCAAATAAAAAAGCCCATCCCCCCTTAAGGAAATCTCTCTTATTGTTTTATTTTTAATCTCTTAAGGGCCCTTCACACATAGCCGAACCGGAGACTGAATGCAGCCCGTTTCCGAATCGGCCTCATTTGGCCGAAAAACGTGGCCAAACTGTGACAATTATTATGTTCTATCCAACAACCAACTCTACTCCTAAAAAGAAAGAATGCAAAACGAATGCAAAACGAATGCGCCACAGCATACACCGAACGCTGGATGAATGCAGACTGACCTACACAATGCCTGGACAAACATTGCCCGATGTTTTCACATTTAAAACATTTTAAGTTTTTTGGCTGCATGAATGCTGGACAAATGCTGCACGAATACAAAGAACACTGCTCGATTGGCGGACGAACCCTGGTCGAATGCAACCCAATGCAGCCCAGCCACCACGACAAAAAATAAAAATACAAAAATAAATAAATAAAAATACAAAGAATACAAGGAAAATATGTGGTTTGTGACCTTTAGAAAACAGACCGAACACATCGAACACATCGTACCCTTGCTGACTCTTTAGAAAACTGAAACCGCTAGTTTTATTTGTGTACATTTCGTATTATATTTTTCCCTGTCATCTGCTTTCTCTCTCTCTATTACTTATATTTCTATCTACTGTATTAATTTCCATCTGTATCTAGCTATCTCCCTTATTTATCAGCTTTTATATTTGTTATTTGGTCTCTATGGAATCTGTGAATAATTTCGGATTTGATGGGCTAGATAAAATAATTATACAACTAACACATAATGAGCAAAGTGACACAAGTCAATTAAAAAAAAATTAAAAAAAAATTTGCCCATCTTTTAAACAGTGAGAAGTGAAAGCAATCATAACTAGCGAAAATAGGCTAGTTATGAAACAGACTTAACTTTCTGAAATGATATAACAACAAAAGATGGGGGAGAATTTATGTTATATTCTTTTGTCATAATAATTATTAATGTAATGGTAGGACATTATATTTTGTTCATTTCCACGGCATTACAAACTAAACAATGATTAAAATGACTTCAAACAACACATAATTTTGTCCATTAATAAGGGAGATAATTAGAGATGAGATAGACAGATCGAAAGGTCATTAGGTCTATCTGAGCGTAAAAAGTGTGCGAATTGTCTATTTATCTATATGCTCAGGCCCAATCCCCATTTTGGGGGTAGCCGACTCAAGACAGAGCAAGAACAGAGAAAACACAAAAACAACATAAAACAACGAATAAACACAGATAAAAAACACAAATTCACACAAATTCACACACATCCAGGTCACCCAGGAAAAGACCCAGAGACCAGGGTCACCAAGGTCGCTCCAGCGAATTGTGAAATAAGCTTATACTCTCTGAAAAGATAAGGTGTCGGAATCAGAGATAATTCACAGATTCCACAGAGACCAAATATCATATACTGTATAAGTGCTGATAAATAAGAGAGAAAAATAAATACAGTAGATATAAATAAAAGTAATAGAGAGAGAAAGCAGATGACAGGAGAAATTATGAGATATGTACACAAATAACTAGCCTCTCTGTTTTCCAAAGGGTCACCGAGGTTACGATGTTTATGGAAGAAAACGACGAAATTGTAGTTATTGATGGATAACTGCTTTATAATTATTGATTTAATATGCCCGAATGAGACAGAATGCTCAGAGCTCGATCACAGACCGACCACTAAACATTCGGGCACCATTCTGGCAAATTTTAGTGCAGCGGTAAAATTTTGACCCCTCCCCCGAACCAAACCCTAACAAACCAGAATAAGGGAGAACATTGCCACAATATACCCGATCCCGCTATGAGAACGCTGCCAGAACGCTGTTCGGGTAGCGTTCGGGCTCTGGTTCGGCTGTGTGTGAAGGCCCCTTTACTTTTATGTTTCTTGTGTACATATTTATGATTCGTCTTTCGTCTCCCTTCCACTTTAATAATTGGGTCGTCATCCTCCTTTCCATTCTTTCATCTTTTGTTCTCATTTGCATTTATAAGGGAAATTATATACTGTACAGTATTCGATATATCAGTTCACTATTCCATGTCATAATCGTATCATATTTCTCTTATTCTCTCAACACACGACCACACACACATACATAATAGCAAAGCACTTTTAGTTTTCCGTTTTCCTCAGTAAACACACACATTCCCGCTCTCAAACAAATACATTCTCTCAAACAAATACACGCTCTCAAACAAATCATGTCACATTAAGAAAAGCGGAGAACATTATTATATAGAGACAATGTAACTCGACATACAAATACAGTATCAGCATACTGCAAAACCAGTCCTAAGCCGCTGTCACACGAGCGCTTTTTCCGTCAATTGTTCATGGGCAAGTTTGTTCTCTTATTATTTCGGGACTTTTTCGCACTGGTATCGATAACTAGACTGAAGGTAGATTATGTTAGGCGGCTGAATTCTGATAAAGTGTAATTTTGTAAGCTTCCTGGTCATAATTGCCCGTAAAAATTGCTCGAAAAAGGGATCGTGAGCCTCCGGCTTTATCCCAAATGGATTTATGATGAAAACATCAGAATAAGTTCTATATCAACAGTCTTACTCCTTAACCTCTTCTATTCCGGATACGTCTTTCTAGTTATATTCTAGCTCTATATTGACGATTATAGTCAGTTTAGAAAGGTCCTCCAGCAATTAACATGTTTCGAATGATCTCAACCATTTTTACTACCACAGGTCCTTCTTAAGCTGTAAAGAATCGTCTAAATATAGCTAGAATAATATCCAAAAGACGTCGTCGGTACAGAAGGGGTTAACATTAATACATGTTGTGTATCAACCGATATACTATAGTTTATTCGTTGTAAGTAGGCGATGAATCATGACCTCTAACCTCTGTAACATATACACGACTAGAGTAAATGAGCTAATATTTCTACCATTTGGGAAGAGTCAGTCAAGGAATAGATGTCGAAATCTAGTCCATTTGTTCTAGCCCTTTTTGAGTTACAGAGGATAAAAGTCATGATTTCTCGCCTACTTACAGCGAATAGACTATAGTTCCACGACACACTTAATCGTCACCATTACCCGAGAATTAAATGTTTAATAATATATAATGTTGTATTGTTGCCGTGTTTTTGATCTGCCGCTAAGCTTTCACTATATTATATTTCTCGTGATTATAATCGCACACACCCACACCCACACACTATGTATCCAATGACATGTGTACATCTATTTACAAATGTTCATGACATTTTGCGATTTTCTTTATGCAAATATGCCCATTTAGATTGATGTTCAGATAAAATAAACTATATATTCAAAAATACGCATTTATACTGCATATCCATTTAGATTGATGTTCAGATAAAATAAACTTTATATTAACAAATACTTATGTAATAATGATAATAATCAAATCCACTTACATTGATGTTCAGATCAAATCAGCGACATATTAATATAGAATATCGCAAGAGCTATCAAACATTTGCCAGTAGCCGTATACATACACACATTTGCCAGTAGCCGTATACATACACACATTTGCCAGTAGCCGTATACATACACACATTTGCCAGTAGCCGTATACATACACACATTTGCCAGTAGCCGTATACATACACACATTTGCCAGTAGCCGTATACATACACACATTTGCCAGTAGCCGTATACATACACACATTTGCCAGTAGCCGTATACATACACACATTTGCCAGTAGCCGTATACATACACACATTTGCCAGTAGCCGTATACATACACACATTTGCCAGTAGCCGTATACATACACACATTTGCCAGTAGCCGTATACATACACACATTTGCCAGTAGCCGTATACATACACACATTTGCCAGTAGCCGTATACATACACACATTTGCCAGTAGCCGTATACATACACACATTTGCCAGTAGCCGTATACATACACATTTGCCAGTAGCCGTATACATACACACATTTGCCAGTAGCCGTATACATACACACATTTGCCAGTAGCCGTATACATACACACATTTGCCAGTAGCCGTATACATACACACATTTGCCAGTAGCCGTATACATACACACATTTGCCAGTAGCCGTATACATACACACATTTGCCAGTAGCCGTATACATACACACATTTGCCAGTAGCCGTATACATCCACACATTTGCCAGTAGCCGTATACATACACACATTTGCCAGTAGCCGTATACATACACACATTTGCCAGTAGCCGTATACATACACACATTTGCCAGTAGCCGTATACATACACACATTTCCCACTGGAACAACTTATATAGGAGAGAAATTTAATATGAAGACAAAGTAAGCTATACAAAATTACAGTAAAGCTTGATGGAGGTCTAAGGAGGAAACTAACAAATAATAATACAAAGATACAGAAATGAGCAAATAAATACATTCATCCCCCCTACAGCATAACAGTAAAACAATTGGTTTATGGGGTGAGCTATAGTCTATTAGCTGTAAATAGGCGAGAAATAATGACCACAATCCTCTGTAATTAAAAAAAGGCTAGAGCAATTGAGCTGTAAATTTCCACACCTATTCTCTGCCTGACTCTTCCCAAATGGTAGGAATATTAGCTCGATTACTTAAGTCGTTTTTACGTTACAGAGGTTATAGGTCGTAATTTCTCGCCCTCTTACAGCGAATAGACTATAGTCACATTGAGCCAAGATATGGAGCAATGCAGGAACGAAGCTAGCAAGGCGACCCAGCTATTTAAGGGGAGGCGGTCTCTTTTTATGGATCCCCTTCTCCCGCATGTGTAGCATGTTAGTTATGAAATTTTAAGACATTCGGCCATATGTTTGAATATTTTAAGACCTTTCGCCCCATTTTGTTGTCAATATTAAGACCTGCGTGCCATTTAGGTGTCGATTTTTTTCCTGGCGAGCGATAGCGAGCCTGTAATTTTAGAAGCAACCGGCTTTCGGCCGGGACATTTTTCTATCGAAAAATGTACACATTTATCTTGAAAGGGGGTCTAGGGGTGTTTTTTAAAGCTTAGTGGATGTGTAGCGAGGAAAAAAAAATACATACATAGACCAGAAAAAAAATAAAATAACTAGTTTGGCGATGTTGAGACCTTTCGTCCAATTACTTTGTTAATATTAAGACATTTCGTGCGTTTATGTGTCGATTTTTTCATGGCGAGCGTTAGCGAGCCTGTAATTTTATAAGGAATCTGCCTTTGGCCGGGACATTTTTCTACCGAAAAATGTACAAACATATCTTGAAAATTAAATAAATAAATAAATAAGTAGCCCCCAAAACAAGCACTAGCCCCTTAACCCTTTATACTACCACAGATCCTTCTTCAACTACACAACAGTTTCTAAATATATCTAGAATAAAGTGAACAACACGTCTCCGGTACAAAAGGGGTTGGGTATTAAAGGTCTCTCGAGGTTCATTGTCCCGGCCAGCCAGTCATGTCGTGCTTACTAAATAATAACGTATTATTTATTACACTGAGTTAACATTCATTCTCTCTCTATCTCTCTCTCTCTCTCTCCTTCTTTTCTATCCTTTCCTTCAACTTTCCTTTGCTATTGCCTCTTTAACCTATACTGTACCAGGGACGTAATTTTTAATATATGCTGTCAACTTTTAGACGATATTATTCCGCTTAAGAAGGACTTCTAGCAATAACAAGGCTTCAATCTATCTTAACCAACCCTTTTAACTACCACAGATCCTTCCTAAGCTGCATAATATCGTCTGAATATAGCTAGACTATAATATAGCACACGTCGCTGGTACTCAAAGGGTTGATATTGTTATGTATTTATGCATTGCCTTAGAACCCAAGTTTTCTAAATATTGATGTCAACTCAGGCTCTCAACCCCTTCACCACCATTACGTAATTTGTTATCATATGCTGGTTACCATTAGAAGAGTTTCTTTAGTTAATAATCTAGCTATAAGACTCAAATGGATAAATACGACCTCAATAAATTATCTTAGTAATATGAGTTCTAGTAATTTATGACCTGTTTGTGAATTTGTATTTTGTTTTTGTGTTCATTGTTTTCTGTTGTGTTTTGTACTGTCCCTGTTCTGGCTCTGTCTTGGGTCGCTCCCCCCAACAAAAAATAAGAAAACACTGACTAACAAATCGGAAAAGTGGGGATTGGGCCTGAGTATATAGATAGATATAGAATATTGATGTTCTTCTTAAATTGCATAACCTCATCTAATCTTGGCCAGAATGAAAGGTTAAAAGACGTCATGGTGCTAAAGGGGTTAAATTACGGGAAGCGATGAAAACAAAATACACCCCACCTTGTATGTATGTATGTATGTATATATGTATGCATGTACCTAGTAAACCAGCAGAATGGAAAGTTGACCTATGCAAACCATCAGAATATAAAGTAAACCCCTCGATAACTATAATAATTCCAGAGCTGCATACAACTAACTGGCGTAATGGTTTAGATGTTTATGTTCTGGGTGTGGTGTCCCGAGTTCGAATCCAGGGAGGACCATATGTTTTCATTAGTTTATTCAAGTACACTCGACCAAAAAACAACCTTTACACTAACGCTCTAAACATTCTGGAAATGGGTCGAAATCATATAATACCTCACAGACTTATGTTTCACCCGATTCATTCAGTTCACCCTAGATTATTTACAGCTCACCAGTTCAAAGATTGTTTTTTGGTCGAGTGTACATTGGGGTATGTAATGGATGATTAATGTTAAGAACGGGAGGTTATTTATTTCATACGAACGAAAAATGCGAGGGAACGTTATACCAAGGGATTATACCTTGTCCATACCTTATATTGTAAAGATTATCCTGAGCTGAATACTGTTGTCTAATATTAAGGGTACACTGACTATTTTTTTGGCCTATAAATTTATTCATTCATAAATTCTTAGTTTCCTCGCTAGACATCCCTCAAACTTAGAAAAATATCCCCTAGACCACCCTCAAGATAAATTTGTACATTTTTCGGTAGAAAAACTTCCCAGCCGAAGGCCGGTTCCTCTTACAATTACAGGCTCGCTATTGCTCGCCAGGAAAAAGATAGACACCTAAATGGCACTATAGGTCTTATAATTTATAACGAAATGGGACGAAAAGTCTTAAAATCGCCAAACAAATGGGCCGAACGTCTAAAAATCTCAAAACTAATGCGACTAAATACAAGGGAGAAAGGTGACCAGAAAAACGACCGTGTACCCCATTGTAATTTTAATAGTAATAGTAATTTAATAAATGTATTAGTACGACGAATTTCAGTGTGAGTATCTTAGGTTCGAAAACTTGTAATACCACGTCATGTATTCATTAGTTTAATGGATTTCATTAATTAGCGGCAGGTATATTTGCAAGTAAATTGGTGAGCTGGTGTTATGTAATTGACCACTTGCGAGTTTTAGGCTATAAGGAAGTTGGAGCTGTAAACATCGATATTAAACAGAAATGTATTAATAATGTAGGTTTCTGATGGATAAATAGTATGTTGAATTGGATTTTATATATTTATGAATGTCTTCTGGCCATATTTTAGGTGGTAATTCGGCTAAATATAGATGTCTACAGCTCCAACTTCCTTATAGAACGAAGCTCACACGTGGTGAATTACACTTATGTTACGTTTATACCACGCCTAAAACAGTTGCCGAAATTAGTAAGAATGCAAAAAATACTTAAGTGACTCCACCTCGCTTTTTTTATCATTCTCTCCCTCTCTTTGGCTTGTATCCATTCGGCCCCATTCAACCTACTGTTTTAAGACGTTTACCCCATCCAAGTGTTAATATTATCCTGGCGAGCGGTATCGAACCAGCATATACATATTTTTGTTTTGACAGCAAGCTAAATGTGTATATTTTTCGATAACAACATTTCTCCGGTGAAGCCGGATTTCTCCATACAATGCTGGCTCGCTATCGCTCGCCAGTAAGATATGGACACCTGGATGGGAGTGAACGTCTTAAAACAGTTGGCTGAATGGGACCGAATGGATACAAGCCAGGGAAAGAGAGAAAAGGAGAGAAAGATAAAAAAAAAAAACGGTAACCCCTCTTTACTCTCTTAGTTCAAGCTTAAGGGGGAGGAAGTTGCTTTTTCTGGATCCCCTTCTCCCTCTTTTTTAGCATATCAGTGTTGAGATTTTATGACGTTCGTTCCATTAGTTCGGCGATTTTGAGATGTTTCACCCCATTTCTTTGTCAATATTAAGACTTTTCGTGTCATTTAGGAGTATTATTTTTCTGGCGAGCGATAGCGAGCCTGTAATTTTAGAAGGAATCGGCCTTTTTCCGAGTCATTTTTCTAGCGAATAATGTACAAATATATCTCGACAGGGGGTCTAGGGGGTGTTGTTTTAAGCTTGATGGAGTTGTAGCGAGGAAACTAAAACATAAATTAATAATTACAGACCAAAAAACAAGCACTATCCCCAACAGGAAAAACAAATAATAAATAAATACAAATCTCCAGGGTGCACTACTCTATATAATTATATAATGGCATCTCATTTTTTTCATTTCACATTTTTGAAGACATTTAATTTGTTAAGCCGTTTTTAAGCCGTTTTTAAGTTCAATAATTAAAAGTGCTTGATATTAAAATGATTAGAATGTCATTGCATTTTCCTACCGCTTACATTCACATTTAGTACAGCTTATGGAATTAAAGGGGAGATGGGCTGTGTTTTCTGGACCCCTTCTCCCTCGTGTTTTATCCCGTTGTTTTTTTGTTTTTTTAGATTTTAAGCTGTTTGCCCCCATTAGTTTGTCGATTTTAAGACTTTTTGAACCATTTCTTTGTCAATATTAAGACCTTTCGTGCCCTTTCGGTGTCGATTTTTTCCAGGCGAGCGATAGCAAGCCTGTAATTGTGGAGGAACCGGCCTTCGGCCTTGACATTTTTCTACCGAAAAATGAAATTAATATCGATGGGGGATATCACGGATATTTTTGACAGTTTGATGGAGGTCTAGAGAGGAAACTAAAGAATCAAATAATTTATATATAGAAACCTTTCCAAAATAACCAGTCCCCTAAATCTCATTGGTAAAAGAACTATTATTCATACCGAGTTACTACATACAAGGCATTTTTACTGAACTTAGAATTGAGCTCTAATGTATTGTCTGTGCATTTTAATTAAGTATTAAGGGGGGTTACCTGCTTTTTTTTTTATCTTTATCTCCTTTTTCTCCTTTTCTTTGGCTTATATACATTCGGCCCCATTCAGCCAACTGTTTAAGATGTTTATCCCCATCCAGGTGTCGATATCTTCATGGCGAGCGATAGCGAGCCAGCATTGTATGGAGAAATTCGGCTTTGCCGGAGAAATGTTTCTATCGAAAAAATTACAAATTTAGCTTGCTCTCACAACAAAAACATATATATGCTGGCTTGCTACCCCTCACCAGGAAAGTATTGACACCTGGATGGGGGTAAAAGTCTTAAAACATTAGGCTGAATGGGTCCGAATGGATAAAAGCCAACGAAAGAGGGAGAGAAAGAAAAAAAAAAAAAGCGAGGTGGGCTCCCTTAAAGGGTGGTGCGTTAGATATTTATACATTTATCTAAACTATGTTGCTAATTTAAATATTAACCGCTTCTGTACCGGCGACGTATTTGCATTTTATTCTACCAATATTTAGACAATTTTGTGCAGTTTAAGAAGGATCTGAGGTTGTAAAAAAGGTCAAATAGGATAGTTCGAGGACATTAATTGCTGGAGGCCCTTTTCAAACTGAATACAATCGTCTAATAGTAGCCAAAATAAAGATAAAAAGACATCACCGGTAGAGAAGGAGTTGATGAACCTCAACCTACAGTAAATAGTGCAATAATAAGTATGGCCATAAAGTTATTTAAGGAGAGACGGGTCGTTTGTCTGGGCCCCCTTCTCCCTAATGTTTAGCCCCACTAGATCTGAGATTTTATGACGTTGCTCTATTAGTTTGGGGATTTTATGACCTTTCACCCCATTTCTTTGTCAACATTAGGACCCTTCGTGCTAATTAGGTGTCTATTTTTTCCTGGCAAGCGATAGCGAGCCTGTAATTTTAGGAGGAATCGGCCTTTGGCCGGGACATATTTCTACCGAAAAATTTACAAATCTATCTTGAAGAGTGGTCTAGGGGGTGTTTTTCTAAGTTTGATAGAGGTCTAGGGAGGAAACTAAAAACATATGAATAAATTAATAAATAGACCAAACAAACAGCCACTGTCCCCTCAAGTTAGTAGCGGCATCATTAATATATTATACTCACCAATTAGTCAATATTTCGGAATACCTTGAAAATTATAATATTTGGATTTGTTAAGTTAACTCAACTTGGCTTTAAGGGGGTCACCTTCTTTTTTCTCTTTCTCTGGCTTGTATCCATTCGGCCTCATACAGCCAACCGTTTTAAGAAGTTTAGCCCCATCCAGGTGTCGATTTCTTCCTGGCGAGCGATAGCGAGCCAGCATTGTATGGAGAAATTCGGCTTCGCCAGAGACATTTTTCTATCAAAAAATTTACAAATTTAGCTTGCTGTCAAAACAAAAAGATATATATGCTGGCTCGCTCCCGCTCGCCAGGAAAATATTGACACCTGAATGGGGGTAAACGTCTTAAAACAGTAGGCTGAATGGGGCCGAATGGATAAAAGTCAAATAGAGAGGGAGAGAAAACAAAGCGAGGTGGGCTCCCTTAAGGATTGTTACGTTAATATTAGACAATTCACAGATTTAATTAACCCCTACTGTACCAGCGACGTCTATATAATTTTCTTCTAACTATATTTTGACGATTATGTGCAGTTTTAGAAGGATCAGTGGTAGTGAAAAGGGTTAAGTGTGACAGTTCGAAGCCTGTTAATTGCTGGAGGCCCTTACTATACTAAATAAAATCGTCTAATAGTAGCTAGAATAAAATAAAAAATGTGTCGTCGGTACAGAATGGGTTAAGATTCATGCCCATGCTTAAGTAGTATTTCGTTAAGCATATATTAATTAAACCCATTCAGTACCAGGGACGTCCTTTGTATCATATTCTGGCAACTATTAGACGATTTTGTTCAGCTTAGGGTGGACCTCTAGCAATAATAAGGCTTTAAACTACGTCAATCAACCCTTTTAACTACCACAGATTTCCTAAGCTGCATACTATCGTCTAAATGTCGCTGGAATGATTAATATCACACGTCGCTGGTACTCAAAGGGTTAATCGTGCTCCTTTAAATTCCCCCGACCATATCTCATTGATCAATATTGGCTTCTCTCCTTCATTATTCTGCCCACATCCCTTTTATATATCAATTCTTAGTGTTTCCCTCCTCATGGTCTCCCGGAGACCCTGGGAATTTGATTAAGGGAAGATGGGTCGTTTTTTTGGTTTATTAATGCATTGATTCTTGTATTTCTTAGTTTCCTCGCTAGATCTCCATCAAGCTTAGAAAAACATCCCCTGACCCCCCTTCAAGATAAATTTACAAATTTTTCGAGATAAAAATGTCCCTGCCGTAGGCCGGTTCCTCTTAAAATTGCAGGCTCGCTTTCGCTAGCCATGAAAAAATAACCAAAATGGCATGAAAGGTCTTAAAATTGACAACAAACTGGGGCGAAAGGTGTTAAAATTGCCAAACTAATGGAACGACTTATTATTTCAAAACAAATGGGGCTTAACACGATGGAGAAAGGGGACCAGACAAACGACCCATCTTCCCTTAATTAATAAGAACTAAGTGAGTGTCTCACTTTTGATGCTCTCTCTCTCTCTCTCTCTCTCTTGGGAGTAATGGGAATTTAATAGAGTCGGTTTTGATCTCTCTCTCTCTCTCTCCCCCCCTCCTGACGCGCTGAGAGTATGGTTAAGTAAGGATATTTGAATAGTCTGCTTTGATCTCTTTCTCTTTCTCTTTCTCTCTCTCCCTCCTGACGCGCTGAGAGTATGGTTAAGTAAGGATAATTGAATAGTCTGCTTTAATCTCCCTCTCCTGACGCGCTGAGAGTATGGTTAAGTAAGGATAATTGAATAGTCTGCTTTGATCTCTCTCTCTTTCTCTTTCTCTTTCTCTCTCTCTCTCTCTCTCTCTCTCTCTCCTGACGCGCTGAGAGTATGGTTAAGTAAGGATAATTGAATAGTCTGCTTTAATCTCCCTCTCCTGACGCGCTGGGAATATGGGTAAGTAATGGTTATTTAATAGTCGGTTTTGATCTCTCTCTCTTTCTCTCTCTCCCTCCTGACGCGCTGAGAGTATGGTTAAGGATATGAATAGTCTCTCTCTCTCCCTCCCTCCTGACGCGCTGAGAGTATGGTTAAGTAAGGATAATTGAATAGTCTGCTTTGATCTCTCTCTCTTTCTCTCTCTCTCTCTCTCTCTCTCTCTCTCTCTCTCTCTCTCTCCTGACGCGCTGAGAGTATGGTTAAGTAAGGATAATTGAATAGTCTGCTTTAATCTCCCTCTCCTGACGCGCTGGGAATATGGGTAAGTAATGGTTATTTAATAGTCGGTTTTGATCTCTCTCCTAATCATAGAAACTGTCTCCAGGCTCCCAGACAGGCCTCCACTGACCCACTCCACAGTGCCATTTCCACTAGGTGGATAATGACCCTTAGCACTGAAGGAGCAGAACCAGAGTAGCCCCTCACCCGGATGGCATTTCCACCGTTTTGGTAATATATTTATCCGAGTGGGGCCCTGGCTGGAAGCATATCAATCACAGAAATATTCCGAAGATAGGAACCAGTGGTCCACTGCTACAGAAGCTGATTGCACCACCAAAGTGGCGGCCTAGTTTAACTTTCTTGATTAATACTAGTGATCTAAAAAATATGGAGAATAGTAAGAGCAATTCCTGCCCTCTCTTATCACTTCCCTTTTCGTATGTGTACTTTAAAATATTATTGTGATGCTGGATTCTACCTGTTCAGCTGCCGTAAGACAACTTTAATTGACCTCCATGGTGTAAAAGTAAACTGGGAAGACCCCCCCCCCGCCAAAGAAATGTTCTCTTACTACCAACCCACAGTAGACCCAAAGAGAATAGAAGGAAAGACGAGACACTTATTATTTCCTCGCGCGAACTAGGGGTAGCAAACACAGTCGTGGGGCATAATATTATAAGCAAAAGGCCCCAGTTGTTATTCATTATTAAATACTCCTTGATATCTGCGCGAATGGCTTGTCTGCAGTCTTGCCATCGTTAGGGAAAAACCGCATAATGAGGGTGAGTTAGATTAAAAAGGGAACATTTTAAGAGTGAATTAATGTTGGTAAAATAACTTTTGAATTATTTAAAATAAAATATATTTATACAAAAGCAAGGACAAAATAAGTATACATATACACTATAACAAATACTTATATATGATGCAAGTTGTATAACTCCAAGCAGCACAACAAGAATGATAATGTAATTTTGAGTATATATTATTAGTTACATGTTATGTAGATGTTAGTTTGTAAAGTTGCACTAAAACTGGACATTTCCACGAAATACGTTCTTAGGTTATACTTATGAGGTCTAGGGATATTTTGTCCCAGCATGTTTGACGTTGGCAACTCCCGAATCTCACAACAACAATGGCGGGGGTTGAAGGAGTCTTGCCTGTGAACCTCCTCATAATGACGATAATTTCACGATGATCTGACCTTTACAACAGCCTTTACTTATGTCGATTGAACTCTGTCTATTTACAGAGTTTCTGGATGACGTTGCATTGATTATTAATAGCGTTATTAGTACAAGGTAGGGATTATTACGAATAAATAGGGACCCTCCCATTTTCTTTTGCGATCGTGCTGCCATCTCTCGAACGCGAGAATCACTATTCTCAGATTTGTGACCCAGCCCGTCTACACCCAGCCATAGAGTACATATGAGGACCCTGGAGGACAAGGGGCGAATGTGCCACCATGAGCAAAATTGAGTTAGGACTGGTTCCCGATAGATGGAAGCACTGAAAATCACGTGGTGAAGAGCGTGTGAAGAACGTTTTGCGATTCCCACCCATGCGGGCTCAGTACCCTAGGTTCTAAATCCCTTGTTTCAACCTTGTGTAGCGGCGGAGGAGGTATGGATTGTAGGAGGTGGAGGGGCGAATATTCCCGCGCGCTCAAGCCAATGAGCGGCCGGCTAGCATTCCCCGGGTTAAAGGCCCGCCTCCCGGCCAATGACACGCGCGTTTGCGGGTTTTTTTGGCTGAAAATTTAACAGTATCTTAGTTTCATGGACATCTAGTACAGGATTAAATTTCAAGCAGATTGAACAATAATTACTATAGGCTGAAAAAAAAAATCTATTGTGCGTTTTTTTTTTTTTTTTTTTTTTTTTTTTTATCAATTTGTCTCTTCCAGAGGATTCTAATGGTATATAATAACATGCTATTCTGTAATATTCTATGTATGCCACCTATTCCAGACTTTAAACACTCATAACTCGAAAGTAAGGTATTGGCGCATTCGCCCCTTGTCCTCCAGGGTCCTCATATGACCTTGAGGCTAAAGCGTGACGTCACACGGTTATTTTGCCGCGCGTCCTAGGGATTTGGTGGCAGCACTGTTGAATGGTATAACAACCAAAGCACCTCAGTGGCTTGTCCTTATTATAGATAGTCTGTGCGCCATGCGCGCCTGCCAGCTGACTTGCTGTAGTGTTACCAAAGTTAAGGGAATATCCCAAAAACGAGGGAGCAATAGATTAAAGAGGGAATGTATTTAAGAGTTAATTAATGTTGGTAAAAACACTTGTAAATGTTTTAATATAAATTAGATATATATAAGCAAGATGAAAATATTAAGTATAGACTACATATACACTATAAAACATACTCTTATATGATGCAAGCTGTATACCTTCAAGCAACACAACAATATTAAAATGTAATTTTGAATATATATTATTATGTTGCATGTTATGTAGATGTTAATTTGTAAAGTAGCACTAAAACTGGACATTTATACTTATGACATCTAGGGATATTTTGTCCCACCATTGATGTTGGCAACTCCCGAATCTCACATCAACAATGGCGGGTGTTGGAGGAGGTATGCTTGTGCATCTCCTCATAATGACGACAATTACACAATGACTGGCCTTTACAGTAGCCTCTACTTATGTCTATTTAACTATATCATGTCTGCAGAGTCTCTGGATAACGTTCAATTGATCATTAATAGCGTTATTAGTACAAGGTAGGGATTATTACGAATTATGGGGACCAAGGATAGTCAATATAATGTCTTTGTGGGGACTCTCCCCTCCCATTGTCCTTTGCGATCGTGCTGCCATCTCTCGAATGCGCGGATCCCTATTTACAGATTTCTGGCCTCTTCTTTCCTCTCTAGGTCATTATGTACTCTATACACCCAGCCACCAAACATCCAAAGCTCCACCCCCGCCCAGCCCCCCTAGGACCACTGGTGCTTCAGTACAGACCACAGGGTTACTAAATTAAGTCAGCTAGATAGTAAATATATGCCTAAAATTGCTAGAATAATGCCACAATTTCTGGAATGTCGCTCTAATATGGCTGAAATCTCTAGAGCATTGCTAAAATTCGTAAACATTTGCCTCTAGATCGATATAAATAACTCTTTATCTAGCGGGAAAGTAGATAAATTGGCAACACTAGACACTGATATCTCTTAAGCGCAGTTCACAGGACAAGTCTTTTTTCGGATCCTTTTTTGGGCCTGTGACGTCACATACGA
This sequence comes from Paralithodes platypus, assembly GCA_032716605.1. Taxonomy (NCBI): domain Eukaryota; kingdom Metazoa; phylum Arthropoda; class Malacostraca; order Decapoda; family Lithodidae; genus Paralithodes; species Paralithodes platypus. The sequence goes on from CM064566.1 coordinate 12,475,256, forward strand.
AAATCGGACCCGGAAAGCTAAAGTTGAAAGGAGAGTGTGGGCCTCATTCCTGAGTGTGGGCCGGACTCTGGGGTGCAGAACTTACTTTTCTAGCTAAGGTAAACACCTACTAGACGATCGTCAACATGGACTGAAAAACTATTTTATTGGTGTTTATTTCCTAATTTTGAACGAAGATGAACTACCACCGTAATGCAATGCATATTAATTAGGAAAATATATCGAAACTAAGTTATCATGTAGCCTGCAGTTACCCACATATTTATATAAGTTCTGTTCCTCTCCGTGATAATTTTCATGTTATTATATTGTGCATCATTGAATCACCAGTGTAGTGGTTAACTCCTATTAGCAAACTGATAAAGAAAACTCACTCACAATTAACTTGTATAGGCCTACTAAAATGTACCGTCATACATCATATCACGATTATAAACAACTTATGTGGCAACGGTACCTGGACATAATTATATGCACTGTAGAAGGGAATAGTCTTTATCGGAGAAACATGCTTTTGTTCTGTAGTTATAATCTAGGTGTTTATTGTCTGTATCTGGAGGCGCGCGAAGCAGTACAACGTGTTAACTTTGGTGGTGCCGGGCTGCCAGGTACACAACCAATAGGGTAACTTATTAAACTGCCTATTTGCCTTGCCATTAAAATTATACATATAGCGTATATTAGGCTAACTATATTGTAATGGAAATTAGCATACAAATATTACACACATTTCACTTCAATGTTCAAAGTACACAACGGACTGCTTGTGCGGACCGGAAAAGATAAATAGAATTTAGCTTTTTGTCCGGTCCGGATTTTGGGAAACGGTTTCCCGGTTCACCAGACGTACGGCCAGCATGTCTGTAAGTGACTTCACTCTGACGTCATGATTGTTGTACGACCGATAAACGGACCGTAAAACGGCTAGTGTGAACCGAGCTTTACATTTGGAATCCCATTACCCTATCAGACCGTACACTAGGACCATACGGCGGGGAAAGTGTAGCATATTAGTTTTGAGATTTTAAGACTTCGTTCCATTAGTTTGGTGATTTTGATACCTTTTACCCCATTTCTTCATCAATATTAAGAATGTTCGTGCCATTTAGGAGTTTCTTTCATGGCGAGCGATAGCGAGCATGTAATTTAAGAAGGAACCGGCCTTCGGCCGGGAAATTTAAAAATTAATCTTGAAAGGGTGTGTAGGTGGTGTTTTATAAAGCTTGATAGAGGTCTAGCGAGGAAACTAAAAAATAAATCAACAAATAATTATATAGGCCACAAACCAAGCACTAGACCCTTAAACAGAACATATACTATATACCGACTTAATTAATATATCAATCCAATAACATTAACCTATACAGTACCGGTGACGTCCTTTCCATTATATTCCGATTACTATTAATATATCAATCCAATAACATTAACCTATACAGTACCGGTGACGTCCTTTCCATTATATTCCGATTACTATTAGACGATTTTATTCAGCTGAGGAAGGACGTCTACCAATTAAAACGCTACAAACTATCTCAATTAACTCTTGTAACTGCAATATATCCTTCCTAAGCTTCTTAAAATCGCCTAAATGTAGCTGCAATCAAATAAATAATACGTCACCGGTACTTAAAATTTAATAATAATAATATTAATAATCATAATAAAAATAAATCCATTATCTATACACAACGTGAATATATGCCTGTATAAAATGAAGGAAATTAAAATTATCATAATGTCAAAGTTCTTCCAATTACTTAAATTAAAACCACCATCCTAACGAAGCTTCTCCAGAAAATGTGATGACAAAATAGAGAGAGAGTTATATAATTACACTGAGTAGCGCGTACCCTGGAGATTTCCATATTTAACGGGTTATAGTAGCCGTTTTTGTTTTGGTCTACTAATTAATTTATTAATTTATGTTTTAGTGTCCTCCCTATACCTCCCTCAAAATTAGAAGACAAAAACAGACTCTCCTTCAAGATAAAATTGTAAATTTTTCGGTAGAAAATTTTCCCCGCCGAAAGCCGGTTTCTCTTATAATTACAGGCTCACTATCGATCGCCAGGAAAAAATCGACACCTAAATGGCACGATAGGTCTTAAAATTGACAACTAAATGGAGCTAAAGGTGTTAAAATCGCCAAACTAATGGGCCACACGTCTTAAAATGTCAAACCTTATGGGGCTAAACACGAGGGAGAAAGGGGTCCATAAAAAGCGACTACCTCCCTCTTAAAAATTTGTTAATAGGTAAAAAAAAAAAAATCTCCCATCATACTACTAACTCCTTTGCTAAGGGGGTACTGCTTGGTTTTTGGTCTATATATTTATAACATTTATACTATATATATGTTTTTAGTTTCCTCGCTAGACCTCCACCAAGCTTAAAAAAACACCCCCTTGACCCCCTTTCAAGATAAATTTGTAAATTTTTCGGTAGAAAACATTTCTCGAGGTTCCTTCTAAACTTAGAGGCTCGCTTTCGCTCGCCAGGAAAAATTGACACCTAAAGGGCACGAAAGGTCTTAATACTGACAAAAACATAGGCGAAACGTCTCAAAATCGCCAAGCTTTCGGAACCAACGTCTTAAAACCTCAAAACTAATATGCTAAACATGAGGGAGAAGGGGGTCCAGGAAAAGCGAGTATTACCCGTTTAATCTTTTAGGTGTAGCATAATAGTAACGTAAGTTTTTATTTATTTTTAACATCGTACCAGCGACGTGACATTATTCTAGCTATATTTAGATATTATGCAGCCTAAGAAGGATCTGTGGTAGTTATTTGGGTTGGTTGAGATAGTTTGAAACTTCAGTATTGCTAGATGTCCTTCCTAAGCTGAATACAATCTGTTAATCATTGCCAGCAGATAAATAGAAGGATGTCACCGGTACTGAACGGGTTAATTTAACACCAACAACACTCCAAATGAAAGTAATGAAACATGAGATTCTCCCAAGGATTCAAACCTAGGATATCACATACACCTTACAACTGCTCTAACCATTACGCCAATCACAGGGGTGTGGGTGTGTGTGTGAGTGTCTGTGGGTGTCTTTGTGTGTGTGTGTGTGTATGTGTGGGTGTGGGTAATTTCATCACTAATAATATAATGAAATCTACGCATCATCTAAAATTACTTTCAACATTAAATTATTAGAAGAATAGGCAATGCGAAAAAAGTGGGACGTGTGGACAATACTACTGGCGGAAAACAACACCATCGACATCGGATGGATAACCGTTTTTGTTATCAGCCCATTGAATTAGAACCCTATACATTACTAATACAATGTCGGGCCCGTATAGCGATAACTGTGAACAATAAAATTACATCGTCGTGCGTGTGGTGTGTTTTTAGTTTTTTTTTTTTTTTTTTCTTCTATGTGAGTGAGGGAGACAAAAGGCCAAAAACTGCCTGTATCGAGTGCCTCCACTCATAGTTGAAAGAGTTACAGGGCCCAAAATCCAGGGACGTATCGAGCCAAAGTGCCTGGACACACATTGGACATTTGAAGCAATTTAAGTCATAGGAAGAGGGAAAGACTGATTTCTGGGAGGAGAGAGTTTTCCAGAGCTCAGCAGTTTTAATGTGAAGAAAGTCCTGAGAAATAACATTTTCACTCTTGGGTTGGAGAAGTTTTGCACATAGTAGGGGTGGGATTTTTGGGTTGCATACAGGTACTAACGTATCCTACGTAGATGAGGTGGTATACACTGTTATATCTCTTTAAGAACATTTGGATTATTATAGTAGCGATAGAATAGTGGGAGAGATGAGACATTGCTGCTAATAGAGAGATTGCAGAGAGTTTGTGCATGGGCTTCAAGGTAATGATACGAAAGGCTTTCCTTTCTACTTTGTCTATGAGTGCGGTGTGAGAAGGATCGTCACCACACATTTTGGAAAAATACTCAATACAAGGACGCACAGTGCCCCTGTACTGAGCAAGAATCTGTGCATGGGGTAAAGCCCCCTTGAGAGCGGTTGAGCATACCCAGCTTCTGGGAGCCCCTGCCTTAGCAAAGACTGGTAATATGGTTCTTCCCGAAGTGAGAGCACAGAAAAAGAGACACCGAGCAATATTGAGAGAAGATGACGGATTGAATTTTTGTATTGTTTGAAGTGTAAGGGATAGTCCTCATGGGAGTTCTGAAAGGGTCGCAAGCTGAAAAAAATTGGGTTTTGGAAGTATTAATGGTAACAAGGGTTTTCTCCTCTGGCCCCAATTGTAAATAGTAGTTAGATCCATCAATAAGTGTTGCATAAATTGCTTCATTTCGTTTGTCTTTGAGGGATTGCTGGCTTGGGCGTTCAGGAAAACTAATTGAGTAAGCGGAAGGTAGAGTCATCTACGTCTTAATGGATGGGGACTTGGAGGTACAGTTGAAAGATCATTTACGAAAATTAGGAGAGACTGGATTGATAGCGGACATAGCCCTGAGTAACACTGGAGCTGATAGGATGACGATGTGAGCGATGGCCGTCCACAACCGCAGCTAATTTGAACAGGGCGGAAAGGAAATTATTCGAAATGCACAGATTAAGAGATAGAAACCGAAGGAGGCTAGTTTAGAAATTAAAGATTTGTGCCAGACCTCTATCGAAGGACCTTCGGTATTTGTAGTGCCATAGAAAAGGGTCCACACTGAAGTCCCGAAAGCAGGATCACCAAGAGTTAGTAAGATCTGACGGATACAACCATTAATGCGAACCCTTACGGAATCCCTACTGGCAATCTGAGAGTAGATTAGGGAAAGAATAATGCTTAAGAAATTTTGATTGTGCAAAAAATGATATAGAATTTAAAAACTTTAGAGATACAAGAGATGAGAGCAGTTGGACCGATAGTTGGAGGGTTGAGAGTCGTCACTTTTGTTTGGGGGACAGGTTGAATGAGAGCAAACTTTCCAGCAAGAAGGAAGACTTTAGAGAGAGACTAAAATAGTTTGCCTAGGCACGGAAGTCCGCACATAAGCACAGTTTTTGAGTACACCAGGATGAACACCGTCCGGGACATACGCCTTCTTAGTATGAAGTCCAGAGAGGGAAGAAACTACCGCTTTAAGAAGAGATTACGATATTAGGCATAAGTAGGAGAGAGGGGGGTGGAGCGGGATGAATAGCACTGGAATCATCCATGGTAGATTTTCTAGCAAAAGTTTGAGGCGAAGAGTTCAGCTTTGTCAGAGGAAGCCGTGATGGTTGTGCCATCTGTGACGTCTACCAGCCCTTGGCAAAATCGCCTCTCGTTAACCACTAGCGCTCAGCCAGGAACATCGAAATGGGCTACAGTTATCATAGGAATGTTTGTTCTTGTCTTTCCTAGTAATCGCCTTGGTCACAGACAGTCCAGTGGTGGGCTTGGTTCTTCGCCTGTGCAAAAAAAAAAAACGAGTTATATTTTTTATCAACAATAGTGATAATAGTACCAGCGTGGGAATGGAAAAGACTTTCAGAGCGATGTAGGTAGTGGCTGGCTGTGTCCTCGGGCGCCTGCTGTCTTGTGACGTCTCGGCCCGTGATTTGGCCGACTATCACGCCTTTGCGGGCTCCTGTGTAACTAACCTCCTCCATGAGGGTCCCCAGGAGCTGTCCTCCGTCAGGACAAGGCTTAGCGCGCGTGCTTCTAACAGCCCCCTTGCATACTCTCTCCCCTATCACCGCCTTTAACCACAGTTTCTCTTCTCTCACTCGATTCTCTCTTTCCATACTCTAAACCTTTATTAACTGCACACCACTCCCCTTGGTTTCTAGCCTGCGGTTTCCATAGCCGGCCCATTGTATTGCATGTGCCGTCCTCATAGATATTTACATGTACTTAGAATAGGTTTGAGGGTTCTTAGTTAGTATAGGTGAAGAACTTTGTGTGTCTCCATTATTGATTTAGTGTTTTTTTTTTTTTTTTTTTTTTTTTCTGCTCTTTTATTTAATGCTAGACTGGGATAGAGTAACTGTAGTCGTTTGTCTCTGATGTGTGTACGGTTTGCCTATACCTGACACTCTTAGACCGGTCCTGTGGTAGTCTGGGTTGTCTTTTTCGGTTGCGTCCTTTGCGAGTGCAGCATTGGTGTTGACTGAGGCTTTTGGCCTGTACCAGTTCCACACTTTTGCTGCCTCCTTGCTTTTCTTTAGAGGGTCGCCAGGATGAGAACCAGATACTTGTGATCTGGATCTATCCAGAGCTCACCCTAGTCAATTTACGTAACTTAACTTATGCATTCGTCAGGACATTACTAGGCCTACCGGAGCCGGTCTTGCTCAACCGTGCGCCAGTTCCGACCTAGAGTATCCCAGCTAGACATTATCAATCGAGTAGACCCTTGTTCGTATTTAATATAAGCTCTTTGATATGTTCGCATTATTATTCACAACATTTATTAGTCTAGGTTGTTGCTGAGCCTCACAACCATAGCAGACTGTTTCGTTGATGAGGAAGTACTTCTTTTAGTGTCCGAGCATTGCTAACCTTTGCGCATTTATAGTATTCTCGTGTCACGTAACATTATATGTCCTACCGTTTAAGTGTATTCGATTTACACGTTGGTGTTCCTGCCTCCTGCCTTTATATAGTTTAGTTTAAGATACGAGCATCTTATGAGCATCAGACTTTCTTCAGAAGTTTCTCCAGGTCTATGGCGTAGGACTATACTTCACTTTCTTTCAGATAGAAAAGGGGTTGGGGGGAAAAAAAAAGGAGTTTTTAGTGTTGTTTAGAGTAACTGTAGTGAAGCATCTTTTTATTGTATTTCATCTTGCAGTGAGTTAATTGATCTTTCCATAGATTCCTTTTTATGCCTTTTAAACGTAACTTGCATCTTGTTTGTTATCAGGCTAATACCCGTACAGTTTAGCCTGAAGTAGAGTACATTTATGCCCAGTTACGCCGGGAACTGCGGGGAGACTCTTACGAGTTCCCCCGTCGGACTGCGGGGAACTCTTATGAGTGAGTGAAACAAAAAATCAACTTTTGACTACATCGAAAAAAAAAAAAAAAAAAAAAAAAAAAAAAAAATATTGTTGGCCCCTGGCCCATGCAAAAGTCTCAGTCCTCTACCTCCCCTCCTTCCCCACTTTCCTCCTCTCCTTCAGTTATCCACTATCTTGTCTGTATTTTTTCTTCTCTTGATTTCTCTCACCTTGTCCACATGTAGCCTATTTGGGTATTTCCAGCCTGACACAGGTGGCCCGGCAACAACAAAACCAATTAACTCGGACCCCAGCCGCTGAGCCCTGTCAGGTCATGGAGGGACACCTACTTCGCCCCCCTCCTCGACCCTGACATACAGGACCCCTAGGGCCCCCATGGTTAGCAACCCCCTGTATAACGTGCAGGCACATCTGAGATATTACAGGACTTGTCATTTCATATCGCCAAGGCCTACAGGTACGAGAGAACTGTTCACTTCCTTTTTCCCCTCTCCTTTCCTACCTTAAAAGTAACTACTTATAAAAAGTCAGGCAATTAGCCAGCTGACCTTTCTGGGCGAGGTGCTCCGCCCCCAGCTCCGTGAACAACAAAACACGACAGTCTTGCCACACTTGCCATTATTTTATTCATATATGTCCGGTGTGTGAACTAACGCTGTTATCTAATCAGAGCATTGGGAACGAGGGGCCAAATTACCAGACAAAGACCCCACAGCCCCTGCCCCCCCCCACCCCCCCCCCCCCCCCCCCCCAACCCCCGCCCCCCAACCCCCCCCCCCCCCCCCCCCCCCCCCCCCCACCCCCACCACCCCCGCCCCCCGAATATGAGGAGCCACCCCCAGCCAAGGCAACACCCGCCTCCAGCATCCTCCACTTCTCCACCATCTTGCCAACTTGAAGAGCCTGTTAGCTCCAGCCCCGGAAGTTATGCATCCGCCTCCGCTACGCCCCCCTGAAGTAACCTCCCTGTGGGGCTACCCCTAGCATACAAAGTTTTCCCTGCCCTGGACCAAGCAACCCAGCAATGAAAAAAATCATCAACCTCCGGCCCCGGCAACACCGGGCCACCCTGCTATATAAACCCTGAGAGGAGGAGAGCGGCTGAAGTGCAAATATGTTTTTTGACGAACGGCACCCCGCTCTGCTTGAAGACTGTTTCTACACACCAACCAGATTGCTGATAGACGGCCGGCACCCCGAAGTCTTCATAACATCAGTGACATTGATATATTTTCCTGGATCTTTATTAATCGTGGCAACCCACCGGTTTATATAGAGACTGTGATTAATACATATACCTACATACATAAGTGATTAAGGATTCATTGTTGGCATCCCCTCTGCCACTTGAGTTCATAACTACTTATATAGAGTGCAATCAGAACTAAGTACTGACAACTAATTATTCTGGCCACCCAGAAGTTAATATAGGTATTGTTACTAGTGTCTTAGCTAATCTAATAGAATTATTGAAAGGTGTGGCACCCCTACCTTTCAATATTATATTATTTTAGACATCTACTTTGTACTTAACTCACAGAGATCTAGGGTGGAAAGATCTGCTGTGTTAGAAGGGCTCATGCAAGGACCACTCTTCGGAGCACTTAGCAAGAATAGATCCTTGGACACACTCCATCGGTGGCACCCCGCCAGCGTGTGTGACAAAAAGGTTAACAGGGTTTAAAACCACCTGAGTTCCTTGAACCTCTCATATGGATTAGAGACAGTTAAGCAGGAGTCATTGAGTAGACTCTCATTACGTTTGTTCGAGGGGCATGCTCATCTGGCATCAGCCAGAAGCATAACATTTAAAATCCTAAACCCGAGAGTACCTTAACAGAAACTTCATCAGCGGTTGAGGGCACATCTGTAAAACTTCACCACACAACTTGGACCCCCTGGACGGCCCCCTGGAGCAGCCTAGAGAGCCCCCCGACGACATCAGATCAAGAGGAAAAGAAAAGATAACCCGACAGTACACTAGTAAGTATCATGATATCAGTGTGGAGATACTGTATTACCAGTACGTTGTATGTGCCTATACTCACCTTGAAGTTATTTGCTAACTGTGCAGAGTGTTTCAAGTTCGATCCCTAGAGTTCCCTGTTTGCTTGCCAGATATTTCGTACTAGTAAACGTATTACGAGATAATTACCGCCGACAATATTTACCCTCAGCCACGACGCAAGTTTTTCCTAAATTGGATGTTATGGTATAGATTATTATGCGATTCCCAAAGCTTAACCATTGTCTATCGGCGGCAGACTTAAGTCTGGACTATGTGGTGGTAATTTGGACTATGTGGTGGGGCCCGACTTAAGTCTGTGTGTCAAGTTGGGCGCAATACTTGGCTCTGGAGAGAAGAAACGAGTTGATGGGAGGAGCCTGCGGTTACCTCATGACCGCTTGCCACGGCCGCCGTGGACCTAATGAGATTTACTCCACTTACATCCACCCTCACTCCCTCGCTACATACGTTAATTATATAAAGAAATTACCGATAGTTTAGAGATATATATTGCCCTTCGGGTTGCACGATCGTTGCAAGACAAACAGTGATCGTAGGAAGGATGGTTCAGGGTGTCATTGCGAAAGCTCAATTTACCATCCTTTAAGGAATAAATACTGGTTATTACGCTCTGGGTCTGTTTATGCATGAAAAAGCGCACGGAAACAACCCCATTTATGGCCACAAAAAACAAACGCTGAGCGGCACAGTGAAATTTACTCCACCACCCGCGCGCTTAAACCCCTATTTAGCGGCAGAGCAACATAAGAAAATAACTCGAGTTAAATTTAAAGCCTGGACTATGGGCCCGCGCTCGACAATAACTCGAGTTTGCAATTTCAGCACGTAATGTGGACTGACAGAGAGTGAGAGGAGAGACAAGTGGTGGCAGGAGACTAGCGAGCGTTAAGAATGCTCCAGACCACCGCCGGACGAAACCTACTGACATAAAATCTCAGCTCCCTCCTCCCTCTCTCACTCGCGAAATACTCAATTATGTACTGAAAGTACCGAATAATTAATGCTTTTTGCATCTCGAGTTGGCACGGTTATTGCAAAGAAAGACAAACTATCCATAATACAAGGGATCTCTATGGTGTCATTCGAAAGCTCTGTTTATGCCCTTTCAGCGGATAGGGTACTTGTTTTACTTTCTGGGTCTTATTTAGGCATGAAAATGGTCACGTAAACAGCCCTATTTTGGCTTTAAAACACCCCCGCTGTGCGGTACACATAAATAAACCGCATAGGCCGCGCGTTAAGTGTTAAGGTTTGTTAAGGGATAGGTCGTAAAGGTGAATTCATCTCAGTTGACGATTTCCCATACGTGGCATTAACAATTGAAAAGTATACAAATTTAATTGTCTATTTACTCTGACAGATCTTGTGAAGTTGAAACGTGATGTTAGCCAAAAAGTCTAAATACAATAAACTAAACCTTAGGCCTAAGCAACGAACTGTCACCAGATGCTGCGAGATATAAATCAGTGCCCAATCGATGGACTTTCTTCTCACTTCTTATCTTGTCCGTATCAGAAGAATAATACCTGAGTTTCGGAAGTGGCAGTGCACCCTCCCTCCAGATCCACAATTGTGCTCGGAGAATTGAAAGACCAAGTTATTCCTACTGAACTTATTACTCCTACCCATGTTCTCCTAAGTGAATTGACTCTTTTTCTATGCCACGAGTTGTGTTAACTCAATAAAGCTGTATTACAAATCACATTCCAAAGATTATAATTTATGTGTTCTGTTCATTCCTTGTATGTATGTAATTTTTTTTATTTGGGGAAAACCAGATATCACAGTCTTGCAGCAATCACTAAAGCAATCGTTAATCCTGAATAAAATCAGGGCATAACCTTATATCTATGAATTTATATATATATATAACTGTATATAAACTACGCACACACAGACACCCCACACATAAATTAATGACGCTAATTCTGGCATAAAATTTCGTGATGACAGTCGGAGGTTGGTAGAGTCGGGCAGAAAAAACTCACCAAATTACCATAAGTGACAAAGTAACACGTTAATAAATCACAATCCTGAAAAGCCTGAAAACCCACACACATTACCACGGGGGTTGACGCCGCGGTTAATGTACGGCGACTTTTACCTATCTTCTTACCACTCCAGTGTAGGCTGCCTGAATAGGAGAGTTAATGCCAGTTTTCTTTCTTTTGGACAAATCCTATAAGAAGAACTCAGTTCTGGCACATGCTTATATTAGGTTATAAGAGGATTCAAACACCAGATTACCATTAACTTGGTTTCCTGGTACCGATGAATAAGGCGAAGGACCACAAAATATAGTAATACAAAAAGTTGCTTGACTGAAAATGTCGGTAATATGATATGGCATATATACATACATGCAGTACGGTTACCAGATGTATTGAACTTATGTACTTCATATATACATGTAACGTCGAATGTCGGTCATATGATATGCATATATACATACATGCCAGTACGGCTACCGGAGATGTATACTTATGTACTTCAGATATAACATGTACGTAGGAATGTCGGTAATATGATATGCATATATACATACATGCAGTACGGTACAGGAGATGTTATACTTATGTTACGTCATATATACATGTACGTAGAATGTCGGTAATATGATATGCATATATACATACATGCAGTACGGTACAGGAGATGTATACTTATGTACTTCATATATACATGTACGTAGATTGCCGGTAATATGATATGCATATATACAGACATGCAGTACGGTACAGGAGATGTATACTGATGTACTTTCATATATACATGTACGTAGAAATGGCTTGTTTAGATGTATCTTTAATAGTAAAGTAAATACGTGAAAATCCTATATTGATACTTCCCGTTATTTTAGAAAAAGTACTATTTTCTGTTAATAGTATACTAGTTACTAATGAAGGATGTTGGGGGGGGGTTTACGTAATGTGAAACCTTAGTGTGTACTCTATGTAAAAACAGTTTTAGTAAAAATTTCAACACATACTTGAATCTTGATTTGCGGGGACCTTGGGAATGTTTGGATTACAAATATAAGCGTTGGAGTTTTAATTTACTCTCCCAGTTTGGTGTCATCTCAAATTATGGTTATGGTGGCTGGGGTGGACGATGAGAGAGAGAGAGAGGAATGCGCATTTTGAATGAGATAAGGGTTCATCATTTTTGCTTGTATCCGTTAACACCAACACGAACATATTTTATCACCAGGTGCCTTGTGAGTTAAATGTAGTTAATTGAGTTAAGTCGGGTATGGGTTTAGTAATTATTATACTTAACACTCCCCCGCACTTCACTTAATTCAGATTAAAACAAGTATATTTAATCAATGGTTTCAACAAAGAATGTTCATACAAGGGCGATCGCTCACCTCAGCAACAAGGTCACCAAGAATTCCTCGGAACTCCAATTTTTTCTTTGGCCTCGCTGTGGGTCAGTTTTATATAGCCTGTTGCGGTTTTTTGACAGCGTAATGTATCGTTGTGTGTCGGCGTCGTCCCTTTGACACAAACTGTCTGGACAAATGACCGATCGTCTGCGTTAATATTGGCGAATTGGTTTGGGAGGAGCAGGTTGCATAACTTTTGGAAAACTTATAGTTTGTGTCTTCCTATTTTAGTATCGGGTCGGGGTTATGCATTCAATTTCAGTTTAGTTAGATTATTATTTTTGTCTGTATACTTGAATTTATTGAAGGTTATTTTCCTCAGCTTAAAACATGTATTCAAAAGTCTGGAGGGACCTCTTCCTAACACTACCATGTCACTTAACCTGTCATCTATTAGCCTGGCACTCACTACTTAATTTGGAGCCTCGTTCACCCGGCCTCTAAATACGTCTCCTGAATAGCCTTTCATTACCTCGGGCTCCAACATTCCTTCACTCTGGTTTTTGGTTTCCTTGTCGCCAATATAGGAATAATGAAAACGAGTTGGTCATAATGGTGTGAATATTTGTATTAAGATTCTTCATAACAGTATAAATTGTTTGCTAAACTGTATTGACCATTTTATCTACTCAATCACCATTGAGTTTTTTTCTTTCAAACTGATACAGTTTTCATATGTAAGGAAACTAATCTTTTAGTATGTATAATTGTCACTCCAAGTACGAACGCCCAATTTTAAGGTAAAATATATATAGTTCCATAAAGAGGAGTACCGGATCTTGTTAGTATTATCCGATATTTTCATTAATTTAAATTTCCCTTTCATTTTACTTCATTATTTAATTGGTGTTGTGTGTTTATCCTGTTTATCCCGTCAATTATGAAGTACGGAACTTAGTTGCATTGCTTTGAAAATAGTTACCACTCTTTATTATCTCTATAACTCTTATTTCTCACCTCTCTTACCCTCTCCATTTTCACTCTTACCCCTCTCTCTGTGTCTCCTTCTCCCGCCCTTCCGAATGCTCGAGTATGACCGACCACTCCCCAATATTTGTCAACATCATCCACCACGCTCGATTTCGCGTGCATTTCGCCCCGGCTCAATGATTTTCGGACCCACTAACCTTATACCAGCGCTAGCATCCGTTTAAGACTATCCTAGCACTCACAATCTCTATCGTGGTGTGTGTATTCCATGCTGGCCAATACAAACAAGAAGGTAAATGGATGTTCCCTGAAATAGATGTATAATTCCTGAGGGTTGTGATGCAGGAGGATATATGGATCATTACCAAGGGATAATGTCTGTCTCTTCCTTAATCCTCCCCCAACCTACCCGGACTCTCAGCACCGGAACCGTGGTATTACTGCCAAGGGGATGTTTATTTCAACGTTGAGGGTAGTGGAGTGGTGGTGTTGGGTGGGGCCGGCCTGGAAGTGGTCCTGGGAGTTAGATATATACAATAGTTTCCGAATCAATAATGGATCAACATGCAGGATGAATGTGAGGGGACGAGGGGGAGTTTGGCCGAAATGGGAAGAATTGTTTTGTTTGAGGTGGGAAAAGAGAGAGAGAAAGAGGGATTTAGATCTAAGTAATCCTGTGGGAATGGCCACAGGATACTTAAGGGCGTGCTCGTTTACGGTATCTTTGCGATTAATAGCAATTGGTTAATTGTATCTATATTCATCTGTATCCTGATGCCTTACTCCCCTTTATGAGAAGAGGAAAAGGGGCCATACACAATACGTCCCCTTGAGAAAGACAATCTATACCAGTTTTTTAAAGGACTCTTAAAGGATTCATCAATCAACCTACCGTCCGTCCGTCTTCTGACTCCTCCGACGGTTTGTGTATTTATTTGTTCCGCCCTTATTTTTGTAAAAGTGGTTGGTGGCTAGTCCATCCACTACCCTGCTTCACCCATAGGGTAGCAGTGAGGGGTTTTGTATTATTTTACTTACCTAGACGGGTTCGATCCACCCCGGTGAATTAAAATCAGTTTAAAAAATCCGTACCCAGTGGGATAAGAGGTGAAATTATTGCTATAGTAAAATGCAGTTTAAGCAATAACAAAAACATGTATTGTAAGATGTTTTGTTATCAAGCTCGTGACTAAGAAATAATGAAATGGTTAGCGGCTTTAGCCGATGGTTTTGGAAGCAAACGTATGAGGATAAGTAATTCGCAAGACGAAGAATGGGATTAATATAAAGGATGAATGCGTTGCGTCTATATATATATATATATATATTATATATATATTGTTAGTATCTGATCCTCAAGTGGTTAACTGATGAAATCTAGATAGCACGAGACTATAATTAGGTATCAGTCACGCGAAGGCAACAACAAAAGTAAAATCTAAAAATAATTTACTGTTGTTGCTTCCTTACTTTAGGATCTTAGGACTTGGTATCTTATGACTGATACTCGTTACTTATGAAAAATACGAAATCTAATTAAAGTCATGTAGTATTATAAAGAATTATATTTACACCGAAGCTTAGTAGGCTATGGTTATGAACACCAAATAAGTTATAGTCAAAGACAGGGACTATAATTTTATAAAACGTCTGAAAGCTAAATAGTAAAGTAGACTATTGTCTTTACCTTTTGAAATTGAATAATAGATATTTTCATTCGATGTCCTTTTATTATATTTAATGTATTATTCTTTATTGTCTTACGGTTAATAGTATGATATTATTATTATCATCAGGAGTAATATCAAAGTCACATAAAAGTTAGATATTATATTTAATAATTAGTTAAATTTATTGTTAACCACGTAAAATTGAGGTTTTGATTATGAGTAAATAAAGTTACAGGCTCGTTTCATTAGATTCGATTCAGTCTTCACTCAAATAATATGAAAAGCAAAATATAATTTTTGAAGAAAAAGAATTTTCTTCAGCTTAGGACATCACTAGAAGTAATATTAACACAGCCATGTTAGTCTCTAAGGCGATATTACTAATACGCGACAATATGGCAATCACCGTACTAAGCACCTAAGCACTGTAAAGCTTAATTCAAAGAAATGAAAGAAATCGTAAAGTATGCATATAAAACAATAGTATTACTTTCATCCTAACCCAATTACTTAAGAGTTGCGTTAGTCCACAAGTTAGTCAATTAAATAGTTAAGTACAGAAAAATAGCGTTAAACGTTAAAAAATTACCAATCAAATAGTTAAGTACCTATATAGTAGCGTTAACGTTAATTCCCAATCAAATAGTTAAGTACATAAGAGTAGCGTTAACGTTAATTCGCAATCAATAGTTAAACACATAATAGTAGCGTTCACGTTAATTCCCAATTATAATAGTTTTTTAAACACATCATCAGGTAGTGCTTCACGTAATCCCAATATAATAGTAAACACATAATGTAGTGTTCGACGTTTGATTCCCAATACAATACTTCATAAACCAAAATACATAAGTGTTTTACACGAACACACTTAAACACATTTATATATCGACTGACAGTCCAATCCCATTATAATCTTCACCCCGTCTTCCTCCAGCCTGCAAGTTCACCTTCCCCAACTCCAAATGAGACTGAATTAATGCCCACAACTCGGGTTTATACCAAAAAACAATGATGGTTGTAGGAAAGAATCAGGAGGCGGCGGACGGGGGTGCCGGCTCCAATCATAGATCCTCGAGTCTAATAACAGGTGCATGGTCCCATACAGTCCTGGCGTCGATCATACGTCAATAGAAGCGGTCATCGATGTATGTGAGGCTAGCATGCGGGTATGGGGCGAGAGGGTTTGCCCACATCGCGCGTCGCTAGTTGCTTCACCGTGTGGGTAGTGGGCTCTTAAAACTCTAAGGCTAACTCTTAACTTAAAATACAGGGCTCAAGTTATGTCAGAATATATATATATATATATATATATATATATATATATAGACGAGAGAGAGAGAGAGAGAGAGAGAGAGAGAGATATAGATAGATAAATAGTTAGATAGATAGGTGATAAGTAGATAAATAGGTAAATATATAGACAGATAAGCAGATGTAATCAACATAATTTGCGACGTACTTCAATTCGTTGAGCTGTGTGTGTACCTTCTATGGTTTCGTCTCTCGTTGTCGTCGTCCTTTCCCAACTTCCTGTAACAGTTTCATGAGGATTAAGTAAAGCAGTCATCGTTGGTCCTGGCACACTCGGAAATTGACCTGACTGATGGGGACCCCAGATGCGGTGGGTAGCAAAAAAGGGTAGGTTGGAAGCAGAAGCGGCTAGCTTTATTGAACAGGATAATACTAGTTGGACATTTGGATTCCTAATTACAATACTCAGTGTTTGATTAACTATCATCGGTACCCACTTGATGATGTGAGAGGTCGTCTCTATGATACCCAAAAGGGCAGCAAGTCAGGTATTCAATATCATTGAGTTACTCGAGTAAATTTTACCACCTCTAAATATAAGACACAGGTCTTTCAATCTATATAAGTACTGTATGTTTCCTAACCCTGATTTAGCGGGCTAGGTCGGTCTCTTTGACCCCGTAGCGCATAGTGGGTTATTTTTTTTACCAGTAAATTGTGTTGTTAAGTGATCATGTTCATGCCTAAATAAGACCCAGAGCGTTTTAAACAAGTATCTATCCCTGAAAGGGCATAAACAGACCTTTCCAATGACACACGAAAACCATCCTTGTACGACACTGGTTCTCTTTGCAAACGATCGATCGCACAACACCGAGTGCAAAAAACCTGAATTAGGTAATTTCCTTACATAATTCCCTGTGTAGCGAAGTGAGGGAGGGTGGGAGGGAAAGTTAGAAAGTAGAATACAGTTCAGTATGCCACCCGTGGTGGTGGGGGAAATCGGCTACATAGCGTTGCTACGCTTCGTCCCACCGCTCAGCTCCTCTCTCTCAGCAACATTACGTGCTGATAAATGGCGGCTCGAAATAAGTTGTGCACCGCCACATAGTCCATGTGTATTTCACTCTACA
Organism: Paralithodes platypus; assembly: GCA_032716605.1. Taxonomy (NCBI): domain Eukaryota; kingdom Metazoa; phylum Arthropoda; class Malacostraca; order Decapoda; family Lithodidae; genus Paralithodes; species Paralithodes platypus. Next base: position 12,492,599 of record CM064566.1, read on the forward strand.
TAAGTTGCGTGCCGCCATGTAAAGGGTTAATGCTATCCAGAATGAAATAATGATGTGAATGAGCAAGTTAATGCATTTTTATGCTTGAAACATGAACTTATTTACGCTTCTTTTCATAGCATTAACACCTTACGAGCGGCCTATGCGGTTATTTATGTGTACCGCACAGCGGGGTGTTTTTAGCCAAAATAGGGCTGTTTACGTGATCATTTTCCTGCCTAAATAAGACCCAGAACGTAAAACAAATACCTATCCCTGAAAGGGCATAAACAGAGCTTTCGAATGACACCATAACGATCCTTGTATGATGGATAGTTTTCTTGCAATAACCGTGCAACGCGAGTGCAACAAGCAGGTAATTCGGTACTTTCAGTACATAATTGAGTATGTAGCGAGTGAGTGTGGGAGGAGGGAGCTGAGATTTGTGTCAGTAGGTTCGCCGCGGTGGTCTGGAGCAGTCATACGCTCGCTAGTCTCCTGCCACCACTTGTCTCTCTCTCTCAGCCACATTACGTGCTGAAATTGCCACTCGAGTTATGTCGAGCGCCGCCACATAGTCCAGCTTTATTTAACTCGACTTATGTTGCCCGCCGCTAAATAAGGGTTAACCAACTATATCTCGCCATAGACTACAGGCAGATCTGGACCATAGACTACATATAAACCGAGACACCAAAGCGTGACATCCACACGGTTAGTTTGCCGCGGGTCGTAGGGACCCTCCTCTCGCCCCGTGGCAGAACTATTGTACTGTACAACAACTCAAAGCAAGCAGGGGCTCTGGTCCTTATTATAGATAGTTTGTGCAGCCGCCCGCGCCTGCCAGCTAGCTTGCTGCAGTGTTTCCCAAAGTTAAGGGAATATGCGCAAAACGAGATAGCAAGAGATCAAAGAGGGAACATATTTAAGAGTTAATTAATGTTGGCAAAAAACACTGGTAAAATTATTTAGTATAAATTAGATATATATATAAGCAAGATGCAAAAATTACGTATACCTATTACAATATAAAACATACGCTCATATATGATGCAAGCTGTATACCTTCAAGCAACACAACAAGAATTAAATTATAATTGGAATATAGATATATTAGTATGTCACATGGTGTGTAGATGTTAATTTGTCAAATAGCACTAAAAACTGGACATTTATACTTATGACAGCTAGGGATATATTGATCCCACCATTGACGTTGGCAACTCCCGAATCTCACATCAACAATGCGCGGGTGTTGGAGGAGTTTTGCTTGTGTACATCCCTCATAATGACCGCAATTACACGATGACTGGGCCTTGACCAGTAGCCTCCTACTTATGCTCTATTATAACTAGGTCCATGTTTTCGCAGGAGTCTCTGGATAACGTTCAATTGATTTATTAATAGCGTTATTTATTACAAGGTAGGGATTATTACGAATTAATGAGGACCAAGGACAAGGAAAGTCCAATATAATGTCTTTGTTGGGACCCTCCGCTCCCATTGTCCGTTGCGATCGTGCTGCCATCCTCTCGAACGCACGGATCCCTATTTACCGATTTGTGGCGTCTTCTTTCATTTCTAGGTCATATGCTACTCTATGATCTGGACTTGACATCTAAAATGGAACTTTGTAGTAAGGGACCCAAATTCGGAGAACGAAACACACATAGTTCGAAAAACTCGAAACCGCGAAAATGTGTATATTTTCGCGGTTTTTTTTTTGAGGTTCAAAACTTGGCGGGTATCGTTCTCCAGGATTTTGGGTCCCTTACTGCACAACGTTCCTATGTTCTGGGTCAGTCAGATCTACTTAATCTATGATCTAGATATAATTGCTTCTGATTGCAATCATGTTCTTCAAAGGCGGATACTATGGATTCCAATATGGTTGGTAAAAGATCAGACTCCGCGGATTATGGTATGTCAATTACTTGTTATTTTGTAGGTCTTAGTGGGGTATGTGTCAGGATTAGAGTCTCTTTTGATATATTTCTCCAGACAAACCTAAAAGCAGGAGGGAAATGGTGTGGTTTGATTAGCGTGGTGACATTAGATGGAGGAGAGAGAGTGTTTGTGTGTGTATGGATGTACCGTGGTCAAGGATTGAAAGTATACAGTTTTTCGTCTGCTATTAGCTCCCACATAGCTTGTCATGTTGGAGCCCTGAGTGATAGCCATATCCTCAGAGCCCGCGCAAATTATACAGGGGGTTTAAAACGTGTTCCTGGACGTAGTTGTCAGACGGAAATATGAATATATTGCTCCTATAATCTTGGCCGTGAATATCACTTCGGAGATATTAAACACTTAATGTTATTGATAGATATACAAGAAATGCCAGAGAGTGAACACACGAAAATGTAGATATTTTCGCGGTTTTTCAAGTTCAATACCGGGTTTCGTTCTCCGATTTTTGACCAGTTCCCTTGATACTGGGTTCTAATTTTTTCTGGGGGTCAGTCCATATCTACTCCTAATCCTAGTGATCTCGTTAATTGCTCTGATTTGTCGAGTTCTTCAAAAGGCGGATACTATTGCTTTTCTGGTGGTAAAAGATTTCAGACTCCCGGATTATGTGTATGTCAAGACTCGTTATGTAGGGTTTTTTTTTTTCCCTTTTAGTTGTGTCAGCTTAAAGAGGCTCTTTTGATATATTTCTCCAGCACACCTAACAGTAATGGCGTGTGAGTTGTGGTGCCATTAAGAGAGAGAGAGTTTTGTGCTGTGTAGTATGTAACGTTTGGTCAAGGATGAAAGTAACAGTTTTTCGTCTGCTATAGCCACACATAGGTGCATGTTGGTGACTCCCTGGTAGCCAAATCTCGAGCCCGGGGGGAATGTATACAGGTGTGTTTAAAAACGTGGTTCTGGAGAGATATTAGTGTCAGACGGAAATATGAATATATTGCTCTATAATCTTTGGCCGTGAAATATCACTTCGGGAGATATTAAACACTTAATGTTATTGTAGATATACAAGAAATGCGCGAGTGAAAACGAAAATCAAAATGTCCTACCTCTATACGATATTTCAGTGAATACATGTCCATTTTCACACGTTGTAATATGTGCTAACATGTAGGGTATGGTGATATCAATGTGCAGGTTGGTTTGCAGGTGTTCTGCTGATAAAAATAAAAATAATAATACAACATAATAAATAAATAAAAATCAAAAGTAAAGCTTCATTATGCTTCGAGGACTGACTCATAAAGCAATGGCGCTCGCAAGATGAGTACAATTGCTGGGGTCATTACCCTATTGAACACACAGGCTTCCTTACGTCCACGTTTAGGAATTATATTTTGTGTATCTAAAGTAGACGAATATGGAGTGGCTATAAAGATATTACGATATACACTTAACATTCTAAACATTCATAATAAATAATGAGTAGAAAGAGGAATCTAATAATACTTGTTAATTAATAAGTAGGTAAATATTGATATTTCACTTTCATCCCCAAGACTGGATTATATGTGATCCAAAGGGCAATGAAACGGAGGCGAGCGCCGCGGCTACGCGATGTTCCAGCGTATGCCCCCAGCTTTGTTTTGCTATCTCCATAACAGTATTTAGTTATGAATAATTCTCTAACTTTTGATATTTATGGAAACGCTTTTTCGAAGCACTCCGTATATTAATTAATGTATCAATATAATAAACCCCATGTGTGTTGGGATGGTTTGGGCTA